>BPLR01010098.1:0-110076 GCA_021605095.1 Caerostris extrusa
AACTTTTCGTCTATTTTCTGTTTAAATATGTTATTTCTTAAAACTTTCCCTTTTGGTATATTCTCAATTTTTCTTAATAGCAAATAGGTAAATCTTATTTTAGGACCACCAATTTCGCCAAATGAAAAATGGCGCAAACAAACAACTTGTTTCGAAAAATTCCAATCAAATCAAATATCAATTAGCAGTTACAGTTAAAAATGTCAAGTCCTTCAGGAAGAAAAAAAAGAGCTACAATAGCAGAAATCAGTACTATTGAACACGAACTTTGCATATTGATATGAATTGATTAACAATTACTGTAGGGCCTGAATGGCCGAGTGGCTGGCGCTCTGGTATGACAGGGTTTCGTGTTCGAGTCCCGGCGTTGCCATGGATGTTTGTAGTGGTTCGGAATCCACTTTAAACCGTAGGTCCCGGTAACCCTCGAGTACAGAAGAGGGCCGTAGAGCGACAAACCAAAACAATTGCTGCTTTTGCCGGTAAGCAGTGTAACTTTAGTTTGGGTGATCTGCTTTGCCTCCATTAAGCTGGTGTTGGCGGACTTTCTGATTCGAGGTGCCGCTTTTTGTTTGTTGTAAGCGACACGCTCTGGAGTTATGTTTGCTAACATCATCAGTCCGAAAGATATAAGTTACTAATTTGAATTTTTATTATACTATTTATTTTTAGTTATTAATACTTTTTTAACAGTAAGTAAGTATAGATTTCTTCAAATTTTTCATGACCTTGAATTTTTATTTCTAATACAGACGGAACTCTGGTGATCGTTCTTAATAAATAATGTGGGATTTTTAATTTTAGGAACGAAGCCAATTTTTAACTATAAATTCTAAAAAATACAAATAAAAAAAAATTCTGGAAAAAAAAAAAAAGTTTAAGATATAGCTGTTGTAAATAAATTTCAAACGAGACTATTGTGCAACATAAGACTTTTAATAAAAAAATTAGTGCATAAAATATTAATTTGAGTAAAGGAAGCACATTAAAAATAAAATATTTCTCTATAAAATTAAAGAAGCAAACAGCTAAAAAATTAATCTAGGTCACATCAAAAAGAAAAAAAAAAATTTAGCAAAATCGTCGTTATTATACTATAAGAGTAAAGTAATAAGAACTTTTGTGTTGTGTTTTTTAACTTTCTCTCACATCTAGTTATATTTTTAAGCATTCATATATTAATACAAAAATTCCATTGAATTTGTCATTTTTATCGCGTGCCGAGGCTACGAAAAGAATGGAAAAATACTACGTACATAATGGTAAAGGGTTGCCATATTCTTCTGAAATATTTATAAACTTCATACCACATTTTGTACATCATCGCCAGTTTGGCAGAAATTGGGAGTCTAAATAGTACTCAACCATTATTATTTTTTCCCTTTGAATTTAATTGAAATTTAGAAAGATTTTTATATCGTCTTTGAAAGTGAACTTTAGCGCGTAGTGAAACTTTAGTTTTGAAAAAAGATAGATGTTAAGTTAGATAGATATTATTTAGTTTTTAAATCAAGATGAGTTCTTTTTAAAATAAAATGTTTAATAATCAGTGAATGTAAGTGTTTTTAAATTTGATGTTTCAATGTTTAACAGCCAATTAGCTATCTCGGCGGAATCTAGATCGGAACACATTTTATCGTAAACCGTTGAAATAGAAGTTGCAGAAAACCTCCCACTTTCAAGACATGCGTCACAGAAGCTTAAGTTATAAAATGAAGTGAAAATTTCTAACTTTAAATTGTTTTTTTAAAAAATAATTAAAAATCATGTATTTGTCGTTGGATAAAAATGATACTAGAAGAGGGTGGCCAACCAGTTTGAACATTTTCCGGCCCGTGGTTTTATCACACTTTTACAAAATATATTTATGTTATAAAGGCCAACGTAGTGGACCAATGTATTAAAAATACATTTTGAGTGCATCCATATATTCTAGAAAATTAACTATCAAAATTATCAGAAACAATTTTTTTAAAATTATATTCTTGCGAATGTATGACAGATAAGTGCCTGTTTATTTATGAGTTTCGTGTTGAGTTCGCAAGAATAATTAAATTATATTTTGCGAACTCATCGATGCGCCTTTGCATCTTAGGACATCTAATATTTCTATGTTTCACTTTAAGTGACCTGTTGATCATCCCCTAGATACGCACAATTTAAATTATATTCTTGAGAATGTATGACAGATAAGTGCCTGTTTTTTATGGAGTTTCCCGTGTTGAGTTCGCAGAATAATTAAATTATATTCTGCGAACTCTTAGCATCTTAAACATCTAATATAACAATTTCTATGTTTCACTTTAAGTGACCTGCATCATCCCTAGATACGCACAATTTAAAATTATATTCTTGAGAATGTATGACAGATAAGTGCCTGTTTTATTTATGAGTTTGTGTTGAGTTCGCAGAATAATTAAAATTATATTCTGCGAACTCATGATGCGCGCGCATCTTAGAACATCTAATATAACAATTTCTATGTTTCACTTTAGTGACCTCAGAGACGCTGATCATCCCCTAGATACTTGCACAATTTAAAATTATATTCTTGAGAATGTATGACAGATAAGTGGCTGTTTTAAGAGTTTACCGTGTTGAGTTCGCAGAATAATTAAATTATATTTACTTTACAGCATCTTGAGCATCTAATATAACAATTTCTATGTTTCACTTTAAGTGACCTCAGAACGCAGTGATCATCCCTAGAATAATTTAAAATTATATTCTTGAGAATGTATGACAGATAAGTGCCTGTTTTATTTTATGAGTTTCCGTGTTGAGTTCGCAGAATAATTAAATTATATTCTGCGCGCATCTTAGAACATCTAATATAACAATTTCTATGTTTCACTTTAAGTGACCTCAGAGACGCAGTGATCATCCCTAGATACGCACAATTTAAAATTATATTCTTGAGAATGTATGACAGATAAGTGCCTGTTTTATTTATGAGTTTCCGTGTTGAGTTCGCAGAATAATTAAATTATATTCTGCGAACTCATGATGCGCGCGCATCTTAGAACATCTAATATAACAATTTCATGTTTCACTTTAAAGTGACCTCAGAGACGCAGTGATCATCCCTAGATACGCACAATTTAAAATTATATTCTTGAGAATGTATGACAGATAAGTTCTGTTTTATTTAAGAGTTTACCGTGTTGAGTTCGCAGAATAATTAAATTATATTCTGCGAACTCATGATGCGCGCGCATCTTAGAACATCTAATATAACAATTTCTATGTTTCACTTTAAGTGACCTCAGAGACGCAGTGATCATCCCTAGATACGCACAATTTAAAATTATATTCTTGAGAATGTATGACAGATAAGTGCCTGTTTTATTTATGAGTTTACCGTGTTGAGTTCGCAGAATAATTAAATTATATTCTGCGAACTCATGATGCGCGCATCTTAGAACATCTAATATAACAATTTCTATGTTTCACTTTAAGTGACCTGAGTGACGCAGTGATCATCCCTAGATACGCACAATTGATTGTTGATTGCACAGCAAACCGGAATCTAAGTTCAAGTTGCTCAAACATAACGGTTGAATCGGCATAACGGCTAGAATCAAGAAATTCTTTTGTATGTTTTAAAACTTTAAAACTACAATAACATTGATGTTCAATTCTTTTCTTTGTGATTAATACTTTTTTTACCTATGGGCACCCAAAAATTATGAAAAATTTAAATTATTTTAAATTGAATAAAAAAAAAAAATTATTGTTAACTCCTGGTTGGGCTTTTTTTAAACTATATATTTTCTTGTTTCAAATATCCTCTAATATAGACTAAATATTAATTTTTTACACTCGATATTATTTTACTACCCGGCGATTTAAAAATAAATAATAAAAAAATTTATTTATATTTTTTAATAATCACATTAGAATCATAATAGGAGTAAAGAGATAAAACGTGAGATTGAAATAGCTTCGACGGCAAGATATTATTTTTTTTTAAAATAGAAAATATATCATAATTTTCGTAAAAAATATAAAAAAATATATTTTTTAACAACAAAATATTAATGCAAAAATCGATGTAACATTTTATCATGTATGCATTAATAACTCGCAAAAATAACGTAAAGTAATTAATAACTTAATTTTTGTTAAAAAAAATATTTATCCACGTTAAATTAATAAATGATTAAGTACACAAATTGATGTTTCTAAATAAATTCTAATGTGATCAGTATAAAAATTTAAAAATATTTAATTATTCCGTTTTAAATCAACGGATAGTAAAATAATATCAAATGTAAAAAAAAAAAAATAATAATAATAATATTAAGACTATAAAAGAGGGTATTTGAAACAAGAAAATATAGTTTAAAAAAACAGAGTACAATCAGGTGTTAATAATAAAAAATAAAGCTTTTATTTAATTAAAAAAAATTTAATTTTCCAAATTTTTGGGCATACCACAAGCAAAAAAATAATTAATAATCTCAAAGAAAAAAATTGGATTTTAATGTTATAATAGTTTTAAAGTTTTAAGAAATAAAAACGAGTTTTTTACTTTAAGAGATAAATTCATGCGTGTGAGTGATTCTAATATTTTAGTGTGCACGTTGAGCAAGCAGATTGTAACCGGGTGTGGTTCAGTTGGTTTGAGAATTCACAGCCTCACTGATACACGCACAAATACCACGCACATACATTTATGTGATACTAATGTGATCATTATAAAAACTAATGTGCACATACTAATGTGATCATTATAAAAATTAAAATTTTTTTAATTATTTCTTTTTTAAATCAACGGATAGTAAAATAATATCAAATGTAAAAAAAAAAATATTAATATTAAGACTATATAAGAGGGTATTTGAAACAAGAAATTATATATATTTAAAAAAAAGAGCACACCCAGGCGTTAACAATAAAAAAATAAGGTAAGGTAAATTAATTAAACTAAAAGGTAAATTAATGTAAGGTAAATTAATTAAAAGTAAAAATTTTCCATAATTTTTGAGTACATCATAGGCAAAAAAAAAAAAAATTAATAATCTAAAAAATTGGACTTTTACTGTTATAATAGTTTTAAAGTTTTATGAAATACAAACGAATCTTTTGCTTTAAGAGATAAATTCATGTGTGTGAATGATTATAGTATTGTAGTGTGCAGGTTGAGCAACCAGATTGTGGTTGTGTTGAGATATTTGAGGCACGGGTTGGAAAATTCACAGCTTTATTTGCACAAGCACAAACACACACACATGCAATATTGAACACATTCAAAGACATATAATTATAGATTCATAAAAAGGACCCCACTTCTAAGCCGAAAATACGACACACGACTACGCGCAGGGTGCGAGAAATATACTTCCTTTCCAGGTAAGAGTCTGTAGGCCAACTAACCATTTCTTCTAGACGCTACAGAGGCGCTCTAGCCAGTGGGTAGGAGGAAGCAGGGTATTAATATTATATTTATTCAAAGACAAGTATGATTTTTTTTTTTTTTTTTATGAATTTTTGCAAAGACTCACCAAAGCGTCCGTTGAAGGATGCACATTTGTGGTAGGAAGCTGTGGTCGAATCTCTGACGCTGATGGCGTAAATGGTCAGTTGTGCTGGATCTGAAATGGATGGGTACAAAATAGCTGTTAGTAAACCATTCCAAGCAATGATTTGTGTAAAAATATTAAAGCAACTCAAGATTCTAGCTCATATCTGTGCTTAGTAATAAAAGCTGCTTCATTTCCTGTTGGAATATCAAGACAAAAAGTGAAAAGCAGCAGCACCACCAAAAGTTCATGCAGGAATGTATGTCGGTTTTTATTATTTGGACTGACTACTTGAAAACATTAGGACATCAATTGAAAAAAAGTAATAATAAGTCTTTTATTTGTACCAGATCCTTATACAAAATTGTTTACTTCTTTATTCTGATTTATGTATTATAAAGTATGATTGCTCTGGCGCTCGGAGCCGCAAGTTTCGGGTTCGAGTTCGGCGGTGCCATGGATGTTTGTAGTGGTTCTGAATCTGCTTTAAGCCGTAACCCTGGTCTAATATGATTACTACTACTACTACATCCACATCATTGTGCCTAGAGCTGAGTTGCCCCTATACAGTTCATTTATTCTGACAAATACATTGACACAACGAAACACTGCCATTTAAATCAATTCTGACATATGCTTTGGCATAGTGAAACATTGGCATTTTTATTTATTCTGACAAAACCATTGACACAACGAAACAATGAAATTAACATCTATTCTGACATACGCATCAACACAGCGAAAGATTGCTTATTTAAATCTATTCTCACATATGCTTTGTACAACGAAACATTGCCATTTCTGACATAAGATTTGACTCAGCAAAACATCGCATTGACATCTATATTTATTCTGATATATGCATTCTGACATATGCATTAACAAAGCGAAACATTGGCATTGGCATCTATCCCGATAAGAACATTGGCACAAAGAAACATTGGAATTAAGATGTATTCTGACATACGCAACACAACGAACATCGTCAATGAAATATATTCTGAATCCGATCTAACACAAAAAGAAAGATTTATATTGCAATATATTCTGACATTTGCTCTGAATACAGCAAAACATTGACATTGAAATCTATTCTGACATAAGATTTGACATATCGGTATTAACATCGATTCTGGCAAATACATTGACTCTACGAACACTGAAATCGACATCTATACTGAAAAATATTGAATTTGATATCTATACATCTATACTGACACCTATACTGAATTTGACATATGCTATGGTACAGTGAAACATTAGCATTTTATCTATTCTGATAAAAGCATTGACACAAAGAAACACTGAAATTAACGTCTATTCTAATATACGCATCAACACAGCGAAACATTGATAATGAAATCTATTCTGAATACTGTCTAGCACAGTGAAAGATTGGCATTGAAAACTATTCTGACATAAGATTTGACATAGTGAAACATCCGCATTGACATTTATTCTGACATATGCTTCCGCACAGTGAAAAATTTACATTTTCATCTATTCTGATAAATACATTGACACAAAGAAACACTGAAATTAACACCTACTCTGACATACGCATCAACACAGCGAAACATTGATAATGAAATCTATTCTGAATACGGACACAGTGAAAGATTGACATCGAAATCAATTTTCATATATGCATTGACACACGGAAATATTGACATTGACATCTATATAGGCATAGCTAAACATTGACATTAACATCTTGAATATAACTAAAGCACACGTATCAGCACGATTCGTGGTAAAAATTACCAATCAATCAACAGTGTGTTTTTAACTACTGGTGAAGAGAAAACTGACGGGGTCACCTTGGGAGTAGATTCCTTCCGGTACAGTGATGGCCACCGCCTTGACCCTCTGGTTCTTCCTCATGTCCACCCGGATCCATCTGGGCCTCAGCTTGTCCGTGTAGGTGCAGGTGCGGGGATCGCCGTCGATGGCGTTGTCGGGGGGGATACAGGCTCAGGGTCTGCCTGGACGACGCCTGCTGATCGACGCTGGACAGACTGCGGTCTGAAATCACAAACAAGTAATATAAAAAAAAAATTTTTTTAATCAATTTACTATTTTTTCCCCTATATTGCAGAAAAGTCCTTTATAAATAATTTTCATTCATTTTTTTTAAGTTTATCGAACGCCATCTATTGGTAGATGTATGCAACTTAAATCTAAAAAAAAACCCCTAAAATGAATTAATTAAATTACTGAATTAATATTTGAAAAAACTGTATTAACATCCACTACAAGTTAAAAAAAAAAATGTATTCGAACTTGAGTGGATGAATAAAAAGTATTTTATGAACGATTGAAAATTTGAACAAGATATATATGTTGGGAGAGTGTGAGCTAATAGAAGGAATTGAAAAAAAATTTAAGTTTCTGCTACAACAAATGGTTTTTTCTTTCTTAAATGAAAATTCTACAAGAACTCCGAACAGTGGATATCCCCGCTCTGAGCACAATAACAAACGACAGTAGAAACAACTATACAGGTTCAGCCCATGCTGTTTAGGAATCACAGAGAGACACAATCTTCGTCGTAATAAGAAAACAAGAAAAAGAAGCTTTATTGTTATTTTAGTAGTGAATTTCACTAATCATTGGAGTGATTTTGATATTTAATGCAACAAAATAATGCATGAAAACCATGATACAACACAAAGAAAACAATTTAAGAAGCAATACAGGGTGATTATAATTAAAGTCCCACTTTCAAAAATGCTGTAAAAAAATCAAAATGGCATCAAAAAAAGTTCCAAAGCGTATAATAGATGGGCGCTGTAAGCGGCATAAAAGAAAGTGAATTCGGCTGCCAGTGATATTTTGAATCGAAATGACAATGTATTTGGCATAAGTGGCACATTAAACCAACTGCAGTGTTCAATGTGCTTGATTGTTTCCGTTTTTCGACGGAAAAAATGACTTCAAGTCATTGCGGCACTGTTAATGAGAAGCCCATCCACCACGGCAATGACATACCAAATTGGAAGGAAAAAATCGGTGGAATTTTTGATGCCATACCGTTTCCCTCTTCTTCAAGTACTTTCAGTTCAAATTTGAACTCACTGTGGCGAGTGGGTTTTTTTACAGCATTTGGAAAGTGAGACTTTAATTATAATCACCCTGTACATGAAAAGCACAACAGTTTTTATCGCATGTGCAATTAGAAATCTGCTTAAAATATATCAAAACAGTATATCGTTTCAAATGCATGTATAACTTAATTAATTAAAATCTAATACATTAAAAAAATCTTCAAGTAAAAAAAAAAAACAACTTTTGAAACAATCAAGCACATTGAACACTGCAGTTGGTTTAATGTGCCACTTAAGTAAATATTGTATAATTTTTCCTAGTAGTTCCTAGCATAATTAACAAGGAAATATTTCATATTTATCAGATAGATACATATATTAGATATATATATCAAAAACCAAACATTATTCCACCCCTTCAATGACTGAAATAGAAAATGAGATGATAAGAATGCTCGAAAAGTAAGCCGGAATCGGATAACATTCACTTTATCTCGAAAGTAAGAGGATTACATATTCCATAATCGATATTCGTAAACTGAAAAGACAACACTATTTCAGCTTATCGGACAAGACATTAGTCACGCATTGCAGATAAATGCATTATTTCTCCATAAAAATGATAAAAGTCTTTCCGATGTGCAATGAAGGGTTTCTTTTAAGTTAGAAATTTCGCAAGCAAATGCCATTACCCATTAAGAACTGAAACCTTTCTCCTTTCTAAGGAAATGAAACAGATTTCCTTTTTTTGCACTTATAATAATCTAATTGGGCCTGATGGCCGAGTGTCTGGAGCTCGATACCACAGGTATCGGGTTCGAATCCCGGCGGTGCCATGGATGTTTGTAGTGGTTCGAATCCACTTTAAACCGTAGGTCCCGGTCTAATAGATTGTAGAGCCTTGCGTGGGCATTGTTACTCCGCGTCCGTGGCTTATCTTCAAGCTACACGCGTCCCCTGGGTAGTGCTAAATGAATATCAGAGTTCGTCGGTGCTTGGTGGCTAGCGATCTGGCTATTAGTACAACAGACTTCAGGTTCGAATCCTGGCAGTAGCATGGAACTTTGTGAGTGGTTTCGAATCCACGTTAAACTGTAGGTCCCGATCTGTTTAGCCCTCGAATACACAAGATGTAACGTCGGTGCAGCCCTTATGGCATAAAAGATCGTGGTCTATACTTGCCAGCTGCATTAGAAAGTGAAAAAAAAAAAAAAATCTAATTAAGCGAACAGAACAGTAAAAATGGTAAAAAAAATATTTATTTTTAGAAGTTTACAAAAACATTGCGAAAAATTAAACGTCAGCCCAAAACGATTACTTTTCGCATAGACGATTTTAAAAGGGAGAAAAAAACTTTTGAAGAAGTATCACATTTTAAATATCTGGGGACTATCTTAAGTAACGACAATAGTATCCATAGAGAAGTATGTGAAAGAGTACAAGTTGGTAATCTCGCAGTTTGCGCAAATTTATTTCAGATTTATTTCACGAAAAAAAAAAAGCACTTCTGATTT
The DNA here is from genome assembly GCA_021605095.1 of Caerostris extrusa. NCBI lineage: Eukaryota > Metazoa > Arthropoda > Arachnida > Araneae > Araneidae > Caerostris > Caerostris extrusa. Next base: position 10,087 of record BPLR01010098.1, read on the forward strand.
ATAGGACTCTAATAAGTCTGATTGTCACGTATGCTGGAGAAACGTGGACATTAAAAGCTAAGAACTAAGCATCACGGCCTGTGAGAGGAAAATTTTTGGACAAAGAGGTGACAATACTGTATGTATTAGAAGACCAAACAAAGAAATTGAACACCTCATTAAAATTAGAGACATTGTGAGATATATTCATTCAAATCACAGAGAATCCGCTGGCTCGGACATGCACATCGCAGAGATGAGGGAAACATCATTAAAAGGATTATGTTATGTAAGTTCAACAATAAGTTATGTAATGTAAGTTATGTATGTTCAACAATAGAAGAGAGGAAGACCAAGGGAAAGGTGGATGGATAGTGTCAAAGGGATCTTGGACAACTGAAGATTATTAACTGGAAGAGATTGACATTGGAACGAGACAGATGGAGAGCTATTGTGCTGGAGGCTCAAGGCTGTAATGCCAGTAAAGAAGAAGAAGATTTAAAAAAAAAAAAAAAACATTTGCAATGCTTCGTTTAAATGATTTTTCACAATATGATTGCTTGGATCTTACTCTTGCATTTCTTCATCATCCAGCGGATAATTGTGAATCCATAATACCCCATGCCTAAAATGCGATGGACTCTACAATTCCAAATCAAGCAATATGCAGGAAAAATCGCAAACAAATGTATTAACCCTGGCGAACATAGGCACAAAGGAATATCCCCAGATCATGAAACAAAAAATCTTTCCCGCTAATAATCTGTTAAACGCTAATAACCGCTTTTTCACAAGACCAATCTCTACCAACTTAGCACTTGCATGCATACTTAAAAGACCAACTCTCACTCCTTAAGTAATAGACTCTTCCTCTACTCTGATAACAAACAAAAATCTTCTTCCCAATGATATCAATCCTACCATAAAGTATAGAGCTATCCTAAGCAACTCTTAATGAAGACAAACTATTAAAACCCTCTATAGAATATTATTGACAAACTCATTTCAATTTAATTAGCTAGCGCTGTGACATTTGGTGCCACAGGCGTCATGTTCGAATCCTGGCGGCGGCATGGATGTTTTGTTAGTGGTTCGGAATTCACGTTAAACTGTAGGTCCCGGTCTAACCAGCCTGATAATTCACTATCAAATCAATCAAGATTATTCAAGTTAATTGCTGAGTTTTATCTTCACTTAGAAATTAAATTACAAAACATACATTTATATTTTTAGCGTTTTCACCCCTTTCGTTTGAAAAAAAAACACCCATTCGAACCACGGTATGCACCAAAATTATCTCCAAAGAAAATGAGAATAAATAAAAAAAAATCATTCCATTTCTATGGTTTTTTTTAAAGAGTGTAAGAGTAAAGAAGTGTTTCGTAAGAGTCAAGTAAAAACAAAAATAATCCTTTTTACTCATCGCGATAACGCTCGAGTACCTGCTAAGGGTTCGAGGTCGCTGTTTGTTGGGGCCAAAAATGCTTTTTCACTGGATGCGTTCCAGACAAACTCCTTTGGCAAGGATAAAAATAGGGATGCGAGGGAAAATTTTACTATAGTGTGAGTGAGAAGACGTATAGTAAAATATTTTGAATAGCTTTCATGCTGGATATCTAAACCAGAACTGTCGTTTCGTGATACAGTGATATCCCGCTATACGTCCTTAACATGTTCCAAAGTGTGCAAAATATGACCCTAGAGCGACAAACAAACCAAACCAATTTACTAATATTCTATCTCAAAAAAATTTGTTTTTGTCTTCTCTTCAGAATGTTTCTGAAACGCGACATTGTCTGGACATTCCGTACAACGTTATTATGGCTTGTTTACAAAGAAGTACATTGTTTTTGACATCCATCCATTTCAAAGTCCAAAGTGTTTGACATCTATCTACTTCAATGCCCAAAATCTTTTACAACTATCCACTTCAAAGTCCAAAGTTTTTGACATCTACTTACTTCAATGTCCAAAATGTTTTACAACCACCCACTTCAAAGTCCAAAGTTTTTGACATCTACCTACTTCAATGTCCAATATTTTTTACAACCATCCACTTCAAAGTCCATAGTTTTTGACATCTACCTATTTCAATGTCCAATATTTTTTACAACCATCCACTTCAAAGTCCAATACTTTTGGCATCAATACATTTGGCATAGATTTTGACACACGCAAGTTGTATACTAAACAAAACGTCATATAGAAAACAAAACGTTTTTGCATTATAAACAGGAAGTATATCAAGATGGACTTCTTTAAAAGCAATGTGCTATTGTAGACGGTATATGATCATTAAAATTGAAATTTCAAAGTCGAATTTTAAAATTAAATTTTGTGTGCCTCATAATGTTTTTTCGCGGCACCTTTTATTAATCCTTTATCTACTCAATCGATTTGATTTTTACGGCGATCGATTTAAAATACACCCCCAAGATTCGAAGCAACACTGCTGTATAATTGCAGAAAAAAATCGCTTTCACTTTCAAATTCATCTCCCACTATTAGATTTAAAAATAAAATGTCTTCGAATAAAAGAAAAAAAGCAACAAAAATTGGAACACTTGGACCAAAAAGAAAGTTCTTATCGTTTGTTGGCACACGGAAGAACATTTTTTTTGTCAAGTGTTCCAATAATAAAATTATAAATTAAAATAATAACAATTAAATAATAAAAGTATAAATTAAAATAATAACAATTAAATAATAAAATTATAAATTAAAATAATAACAATTAAATAATAAAAGTATAAATTAAAATAATAACAATTAAATAATAAAAGTATAAATTAAAATAATAACAATTCAATAATAAAATTATAAATTAAAATAATAACAATTAAATAATAAAATTATAAATTAAAATAATAACAATTATAAATAATGATTTAACAATGAAAAATCTTATTAAAAAAATTAAATGAAGAAAAATTTTATTAAAAATTAAATGAAAAAAATTAGGTAAATATATGCAATAATAATTAATTGCAGCTTTTTAATTGCGAGAAAACGTTTCGCAAAGAGTTTTTCTTTCCCTGGCTTACTTTAATAAAATGACTTCTAAAATCCCCGCGAGGGTAGGCGTTCCTAAAATCACAATGTTGACGAAGTTAAAACATTTTTCATCTGACTTCGTTGACCTTTATGGACAAAAAAAAAAAAATGAAGAAATATCATGCAACAAGTGTCACGCATTTTTAATAACAGTTCAAGAATTTCCTGGTACTATTTGGTTAAACGTAATCAAAAAAAAAAAAAAAAAAAAAAAATGATCTTTTTCAATTTCAAAAAAAGTTAAATGTCCTTGTTTCAACTTTTAAAAAAAAAAAAAAAAAAAAAAAAAAAAAAAAAAGGGAGTTTTATTTTGATTTATTTTTTATTTCCGAATATATGACCAACTTATCTAATTTACTAAAAAGTATTTATTATTTTAATTTAGATTCAACAAGCAATTTCTGATTTCGTAAATAAAACGTGACTCATTATAATTACAGATTATTTATTTTATCAACAGAAAATTTTTTTTTTTAATTATGCATTTTTCAATTAATCATTTCCGCGTGAATTTTCAAGCAGTATGACTTTTCAACGTTAACTTATCTTTTTCATTAAAATGTTTTCTTTAAAAAAAAAAAAAAAAATTTTGTGTGAATTTTTAACATAGTTAAAGTTGAAATTCATTATTATTGTATGTATTTACCTAATTTTTCTCTATTTAATTTTTTTATTATTAAAATTCTTTCACCGAAAATCATCATTATTTACAATTGTTATTATTTAATCGGTTTTAACTTTTGATAATGATAAAATTTTTATCCTTATAAATTTAATGTTAAAAACGTAAACAATTATAAGGACTAAAATTAATCTTTTAACTATTTTTCTTTCTTTATTTTTTCATAACTAATGTCACAGTTTATTATTTCGAAGTAATTAAATATGTACGTAACATATGATTTTTCTACATTAACTTATCTATTTTCATTAAAATGTTTAAAAAAATCTTATTCAAAAAAATTTTATCATAAAATTATTAAATAATAATTATTATTAAATTATAATAATAAGTACAAAAATAATAAAAATTAAAATATAATTGAAATAATAATTATCAAAATTTATCATTTATCATAAAATTTTACCTTAAAAAATTTTATCATAATTCATGTTACAATTAATTATTATTGTATATATTTACCTAATTTTTCTCTATTTATTTTTTTTTATTATTAAAATTCTGTCACCGAAATTATTATTTATACTTGTTATTATTTTAAACATCGATTTTAATTACACTTTTTTGAAAATGATACAATTTTTATCATTATAAATTCAATATTAAAAACTTAAACCAATTATTAAGACACTAGATTAATTTATTTATTAAAAGATTAATTTATTTATTAAAAGATTAATTTATCTTTTAATAGTTTTTTTTTTAATTGCATCGAGGACTGGGTCGTATTGACTGTGTCCGTGTCATATTGTCCATGTGTTGACTGGTCGTATTGACCCTGTGGTTTGATTTGGTTTGTAGCTCTATGGTCATCTTGTGCACACGAGGATTAAACAGATCGGGACCTACAGTGTAAAATGGATTCGAAACACTAACAAGCACCCATTCCTCTACCAGGATTCGAAACTGAAGCCTGTGGTGCTAATAGCCAGAGCGCTAGGTACTTGGCCACCAGGCAGCCTATGTCCCTGTGAGCAGCCCAAAGTGGACTGCACGACGAACGCTGTTACTCATTTAGCACTACCCAGGGGGCACGTGTAGCTTGAAGATATGCTATGGACACAAGTCCACAACACTCTACGATAATATTAGACCCGGACCTACAGTTTAAAAGTGGATTCCGAACCACTACAAACATCCATGGCACCGCCGAGAATCGAACCTCTTTTAATAGTAAAAAAAAATCCGTACTAAAGATCATCCTATTTCTTAAAAATATTACTATTAAGACCTATTATTTTACTATCAAAGACCGTCTTTTAATAGTAAAAAAAAAATATAATTATCTCAAATTCTTTATTCCTCCTACTTACAATACGTATGCATATTTACTTCATAATAATTCCAATATATTTAAATTATGAAGACAAAAAAATTCAAATTTAAATATTAAACTCTTAATTTTATAAGGTGTCGGCATATTTTAATGTAATTCAAAAATTATTGCAAGTTTTTTTTTTTTTTTTTTTTTTTCATAACTAACATTGCTGTATATTATTTTGTGGTGGTTAAATATATACATAACAGTTTTCCATTTATTCACAAAGGCAAAAAATAAATAAATAAATAAACAAAAAATAAATCTTCATAATTTCAAACAATGCAACAGCCATCTTTACATTCAAGTAAAAACATTTTTGCCTGTAAAACAAATAATCTTTTTTTTTTTAGAAATGTGAGTAGAATTTAAATGGCCTTTTTTCCTTTAGAAAAATGTGTCTTTGTTTTAGGGTCGTCGACACCAAACGATTTTGTGCCAAAGGGAACAAAATGGAAACAATGGATGACAGGAGGCGAGTTTTTTTTTTTTTTTATTAGTGAGAAAGGGTGAGATATTAAGGTTTCCTGAAAAGAATCGCATTAGAAAAGAATCCGGATTTGGTTTCGATTTCAAACAATGCTCTACTGAAACCATTATTAATAGGGAAATTATTATAGATATCGAATACTTTTCATTGTTTACGTGAGAGCCTTAAGGCAACATATATTTAAAAAAAAAAGAATGCACGTAATAGTTGAAAAAAAATAGTTCTTTGGATTGTGTAGAATAAAAATGTAAAAAAAAAAAATATATATATAAAAAAAATTACACGTTCTTTTTATTTTATAGGATAATTTATAAAAAAATTTATATAAAATTATTTTACATAAAAATTTATAATAAATTAATATAAAAAAAAAAAAAGAAATATAAAAAAAAAAAAAAATGAATGCACGTAATAGTTGAAAAAAATAGTTTTTGGACTGTATGGAATAAAAAAAAATATATATATATATATAAAAGAATGCACGTAATAGTTGAAAAAAATTAGTTGTTTGTATTGTATAGAACAAAAATGAAAAAAAAAAAAAAAAAAAAAGGTTACATATAAAAAAAAGAATACACGTAATAGTTGAAAAAAATTAGTTTCGATTTTATAGAATAAAAATGTAAAGTATATATATATATATATAAATATATATATATAAAGAATACACGCAATAATTACAAAAAATTAGTTCTTTGAATTTTTATAGAATAAGAATGAAAAAAAATATAAAAAAAAAGAATGCACTTAATAGTTGAAAAATTAGTTCTTTGTAATGTATAGAACAAAAATGAAAAAAAAAGGTTACATATAAAAAAAAGAATATATGTAATAGTTGAAAAAATTAGTTCTTTGAATTTTATAGAATAAGAATGAAAAAATATAAAAAAAAAAAGAATACACGTAATAGTTGAAAAATTAGTTCTTTGGATTTTATAGACTAAAAATGTTATATATATATATATATATATATATATATATATATATATATATAATAGAATGCACATAATTGTTAAAAAAATATAATATATATATATATATATATTCAAGTTTATCCATTTTAACGAAAAAAACGCAAGGCGACTACTGCAAAAATTCGTGTAAACAAACTAATTGAGAGAACAAGTTGAAACTTGTCTACGAACTAATGACACGTGCACCCAGGCAGGGAACATAAATTTTTGCTGATTTGGAGCGACATCTCTGTGTCAGGACGAGAACTTTTCACCTTACCCTCGTATAACCTATTATTATGAGTTAAAAGAAGAACGTACAAAAAGAAAACCAATATCTCTCTTAGTATAACCCTTCACCACAGGCAGAATTGAAATGGCATGGAATAAATCAAAAATTGATAACAAACAGCCCATTTGATCCGTGACAACGGTTTATGGGTTAGGCACCGCATAATAAATATCCTAATTGAAAAAGTGTTGAAAGGGAAGGGATGGGGCTCACCGCATAGGGGCAGCAGCCCCGCCCACGTGCCGTTCAGGAGACACACCCTCTGGAGGGCGCCTTGCAGCGAGTGTCCGTGGGCGCAGGTGAAGGAGACGGCATCGCCGGGGCGGTACAGCTCCTTCACGGGGTGGGGGCGGCCGAAAGCTGGAGCGCCCGGGTAACCGCACTCGAGCCCTGCAAAGAAATACAGATACTTTTAGCACGTTCACCATACAATGACATTAATCTGGTTGGTTTGTTCCACGAACATTTTAAACAATATCTACTTACATTTTTAATGATTAAAATAAAATAAGTAATATAAAAAAATAATAAATTTTAATTCAATTCCTACTTTTTTTCACTCTATTGCAGAAAGTCCTTTACAAATAATTTTCGTTCATTTTGTTTAATTTATCTGGCGCCATCTATCGGTAGATATATGCAACTTAAATCTAAAAAACCTAAAATTAATTAATCAAATTTAATTACTGAATTAATATTTGAAAAACTGTATTAACATCCAGTGTCATCCGCTACAAGTTAAAAAAAAAAATGTACTTGAACTTGAGTGGATGAATGAAAAGTATTTTAGGAACGATTGAAAATTTGAACAAGATATATATATAGGGAGAGTGTGAGCTAATAGAAGGAATTGAAATAAAATAAAGAATGAATATTTTACATTGTGGATAGCAGTTTTGTCACACCAGAGCTATGTATACTATATACGGTCAACTCGCCGTATTAATAGAGATATGCCACTAAAAGGCACCTGATTGGATCATAGGAATTTCTTCTGCTATCCCATCATACCCTGTTGATTGGTTTGGTTTGGTTTGTCGCTCTACGGTCATCTTCTGCGCACGAGGGCTAAACAGACCGGGACCACAGTTTAAAGTGGATTCCGAACCACTACAAACATCCATGGCACCGCCGGGATCATCATACCCTGTTGAAACGCCACAGTTTGGTCAACCGCAAGGTTATAAGTTAGTTACTACTCTATAGTTTGTTACATACGTACAGTTTTCTTTCACACCTTTAAACAACAGATTTCATTTAAAACACTTAATTTATCCTGTAAAGTCCCTAAAAAGAAAGTTAAAAGTAAAGGTAAAGTCCTTAAAAGAAAGTTTCGAACGACTATTTCATTTAGCGCTTGACTCGCACTAATCATTTCTTTCAATGAAAGATTACCTTTAACATGGAGGATGATATCGCAAATAATTCTCGACTTACAACGGGATTCCCTACTTAATTCATTGTCAGAAATCGGCTTTACACGCTACATTAAGCCAATCAAATCTGTAAAGCCTGTCCCTCTGTCAATTGAAAATGCATTCAGTAGCATTTCACTTGTTGCATGTGCATAAAAATAGAGTATATTGAAAAAGACTTAATTAATTGCCCGATAGAAATGATGTTCTTTTGACTTGGAATTCTCTATCTCCCGAAACGGGTCGTTTTTATTTAATAAGTATATTTATTGTTAACAGTAATCTAACTTTTTTCTATAATTTCTGATTTTTCTATTAGGATTATTCAAATTGTTGAATACAATTTACACACACCATATATATATATATATACAATACACAAACACACACACACACACATATATATATATATATATATATATATATATAGGGCACGATGGTCGAGAGCCTAGCGCTCGCACTACAGGTCTCGGGCTGGAGTCCCGGCGTTGACATATATATTTGAATTATACATTGAAATACAAAAATTATTATATATTACTTATACTTATTATATTGTCATTGTAACCAGGCACATATATAATAAGTAATATATAATAATTTTGTATAATATTATATATTTATATATATATATTTTATATATATAAAAATATAAATATATATTAAATTATTATATATTATATATCAAATTATTATAAATATAAATAAATATATATATATATTTTTATAATTTTGTTTTAACACATATATACATATAATAAAAAGTTACATAATATATTAACAAATATTATAATAGAAATAAATTAATATAAAAAATAACAAAAATTTGTTGTGCTATACTATTTTAATGTAATAGATATTTAACTATTTGTTTTAATTTTGATTTGTATACTGTATATATATACAAAATATTTATTATACATATATTTGTTCACAATTAAGTGTTATCCTAAGCAAATTTACGTATTTTAATATAACATTTAGAATAATCAATGATAATTCGTTGCGATCAGCAGCCTGATGGCCAATTGGATAGCTCTCTGGCTTTCAGCGCTTCAGGTTCGAATCCTGGCGGTGGCATGGATGTTTGTTAGGGGTTTGGAATCTACGTTAAATTGCAGATCTCTGTCTAATTAGCCCAAAGTGTGCACAAAATGATTATAGAGCGACAAACAAAACCAATCGTTGAGATCAATTTAAAATGGAATGTGTATCTGGCAATAAATATCTTAGGGATAAAAAAAAAACCATTATGTACATAGGGATCTTGCATCTAGATAAGCAAGAGGTTTTCTGGGCTTCTAGTGTATGATGAATAGAAAACAAACAATATTTACATGCTAAAACTTAAGTTGGATCATGTTACCTGTTTAAAGTTTCAAAAAAAAAAATCCAAAAATTAAAAAAAAAAAAAAAAAAATCTCTAAAAATTTTCACAAAAAAAAAAAAAAAAAATTCAATTTTTATTTTTTAAGCTAAAGAACATATGATGGAGTCTCATCCGAATAATACGTCACTAATATTATTATAAGTACACATAAGATTTGATGAAAAATTATAGCCCAATTTGTTAATAAAAATAAAGTGCTATTTCTATTAAAAAATTATCCAGAACAGATCTTTTTTACGCAAATATTTTAATACCTTTCAAATAAATGTGCTAATTTGTTCTAAAAATAATATCGTTTTCCTTTTAAGTACACAAAAATAAATTCGTTTTAAATTCAAATGGCATATGCAAATGAATTTATCATCACTGGTCTAGATCTAAATTCGAGCATCTTTTCTCAAACAATAAAAATAAATAAAAACATTCCAATGTACTGTCTCAAATTTTCGATGAAACGGATAACAGGCGATCAGAATAAATAAAAAGTACGAATTAGAAGGAAAAAAAAGAACAATTCGTAATGTGAAATGTAGAACAGAATGTGAAAATTCTGCTAATTCACCGCTCTCTTTTGCGCTAATGGTGTTAAAAAAAGAATATAACATATATAGATATAAAAAAAATCAAAAGAATTTTGTAACGCACAGTTAGAATTCGAAATAAGAATAATTTCATTTATTTTTGATGCCGTAAATTTAAGTTTTCGTTTTTTTTTTTCTGCCTTCAGGCACCCTGACCTAGAAACCTGAAATTAAAAAAAAAAAGAAAGAAAAAAATCGTCTGCTTTCTCTCTAAGGCAGGTGCATCTTCATCATCCCACCAACAGGGAAGAACACTCCAACAGCGCTCCTACGCAGTTACAACTCTATTTTATTTATTTTATTTATTCGTTTATTATTGTTTATTTTTAATGCATCTCTAATGCATTGTGGCAACATCTAGAATGCAGACGAACGGAAACTTCTTTACGTCAAAAACGATATCAGATTGCTCAGATAAAAATAATGATCTGAGCAATCTATTAAAAAAAAAAAAAAAAACATTCTGAGAAAATGATTCTCAGTTATTGTCAAACAGATTTAGAAGACCATATTTCACTGGAAAGAGGTTTCAAATTCGAAATTTGAACGGATCAGGTGTCCTTATTAAACGTTTTTACACGAATTGTTTAGCGCTAATGAGTCAGAGAACTAAAAAAACAAATAAAGGAAGAACTACACTCGAACGCATCATCTGTCCTCGTTTTAGCAACTGGTGAAAATGTGTTATTCCATTTAATTTGTTTTGTTGAAAGAATTAAAAAATAACGATGTTATTCAGCTTCCGGTGCTGCAGTAGTCCAATGAATTTGAATACACAAGCATAAAAAAAAAAAAGAATGTTGTCTGTCGCTATATGCTTGAGGAAGTTCTTATGAATGAATAAATGGCCTTTCTTGAATCGTTCTTTGTGAGAAGTATATGAATTGATGCTGCGAATCGTTTCATTCACATGTTTGCTATCCAGTTTCGATCACAGTTAAGCTATTGTGAAATAAAGCCTGTTCTGAGTTTTTAATTCTTTAAAAGAATGCACAAACTAGTTAAGGTTTCATTTAGTAAAAATTAAATGAAAAAGTAATTATTTTTAAAAGTAGCTTGCATTTTTAAATTTACTACGAATTATATTGGGTTTTTTTAAGTAAACTGTTATGTTATACTTTTATTTATTTAAATTTTCAATCAAATTACTACTTTTTATTTAATAAAATATAAATATGAGATAATTCATTAAAACATAAACAACATGCATTTAAAAATCATTTGAAATAATTCTTATGATTGGTTCAGAATTCAATGATAATTTAAAAACTTATTTTTGGTACTGATAATTCCGTTTCAATAAGTTTTGAAATTATTAACTTAAAATTGTCCTTGGAATGTATTAATTTGAAGAAATGTGTATTGTTATTCCTTTTACAATTTAAAAAAATGCATGCGAATTTATGATTATATTTATTCTAACAAATATATTAAACTCAAAAGAAAGACTAAACAATATTTAAGAATACTAAGAATATTTATTCTTACTATTTTCCACAATATTAAGAATATTTAACACACTAAGAATATTTATTCTTAATTTTATAAATTATGAAAATGTAAAAAAAATTTATTTTTTTCCCAAGCAAGTATTTTGAAAAACTAACATATTCTAAATTAAAAAGATTTTTGTCATTTAATTATATGTACTATGAAACTCATTAAATAAAAATATTAATAATTTTAATTAAAAACTATGTTTATTATTTTTTAATGATTTCTAAAATCTATACATGCATCAAATTATTTAATTTCTTATAAAAATGAAATTACTAAGAAATTCTGCATCAAATAACACAGCTGGTTGCATATAAAGAATACAGATTTTTGCATTTATAAATGCCACTAAACCAAAAATATTTCAATAACAAATTTATAAATATATTTTGTGATTAAACATGAAATCTTCTTTATTTAATATCAATACACGGAATTCACATAATTATAATATGCATGCTGTTAAATATGTGAATATTCTAAATTCTAATTTAAAATTCTCATTATCTTTGTCGTGACGTTCTTTCATGCTTTTTCTTTTTTTAAATAATGGGGTCACTTAGTTAAGGTTAACAAGAATGAACTATTTATCTTTACCCTCAATATGGAATCATTGGGTTTTAAAAACATTCCATCACGAATTCTTAGATAAGCTATTTCGTAAACAGATCACAGAAACGTATTTACCTGAAAACGATACAGAAAAGCAGACGATTTTTTTTTTTTTTTTGTTAATATTTCAATTTTGAGTTTTATTTCTAGAATATTGTTCCATAAATTATATCGTTATTTACCTGAAAACGATACAGAAAAGCAGACGATTTTTTTTTTCTTTTTGTGAAATATTTCAATTTATGTAGTACATGAAACAATAAGTTTTTGTTAAAACAAAAACTTTTTTTTAATATTCCATTTAAAAATGGAATATTAAATAGAAAATTTGGGACATAAGACATTTTTTTTTAAAGAATTTAGTTATAGTTACTGATTATTTTTTTTATTATTTGAAATTAAAAACAAATATGTCTTACATACAGTAAAACTAAAAGTGTCTTGTAGTTTCATAATTTATTCATAAACTTATTTTTTAATTATTTGCAAAAACAAAATAAAAATAATTAATTGTTTATTCTATTGTAGACGGATCATTAAAATTCGTGCAATACAAAAACATTTTTATTGTGATAGAAAAACATTCACATATAATATAAAATTTAATGTAAGCAATAATTATTGATTTATGATACATTTAAAACATTAAGGGGGGCGGGTGTAAAAATGTATCTACATGCAGTTTTAAACTAAAAGGATATAATAATATAATCAAATTATTATCAAAAGAAAATATTTCATATTCATAAATATCAATTAAAGAAAATATTTCATATTCACAAATATCAATCAAATGAAAATATTTCACATTCACAATACGCTGGTGTATAACAGTTTTCAAGAATTTATCAAGTTTATTTATACAAATTTTGTCGATATATTTTGGAGAAATTTTGAGTTTTATTTCTAGAATATTGTTCTATAAATTATATCGTTATACAATTCTATAAAGTAATGTTGCTATGTAAAATATATTACTATAAATGTTGAAATATAAATGTGTTCTTTGGTTTTCATTGTTATTGTAATAGTTTTTACAATGGAATAGATAATTTTAATTTTAAAAGAAATCTACGCATTTTTAATCCTATGTCAATTTTTAGTAGAAGTTGATGATTTTATTTTTTTATTCTTCTATTCTATTTCTATTTCTTTTCTTGTTAATTGTTCTCTTATAATTTCTTTTCCTTTGAAAATTAATTAATTCACTTCCTTGTTGATTTGCTAATTGTTCTAAATCACAAACAGTTATTTCAGGTAGTATATTTTTTTTATTCCAAGATTTTCTTACGAATGATTCCAATGGAAACTTCAAGAAATCTCAATAATTATTATTGGTAATAGCGAGTGGCAACAGATACCAATAACCGTAACTGAAATATTAGCGGAAAGTCCATACTGCATATAATATAGAGATGTAAAAATCGCCATCGCTTTTTTAGCATCCAGCCTCATTTCATATTAATCTCCTTAAAAATTTTTTATAATTTTAATTATTATTAATTTATTAATTAATATAATAATAATAAATTATATATTAATTAATAAATAAATAATATACATATTATTTATATTATTAATTAAATTAATTATTATAATTTTTATATACATTATATAAAAAAATTATATATATATATATATAACTTCTATAAAAAATTGAGATTAAAAATGCGGAATCCGACCCATTTTTAATGTAATAATAAAAAAAATGTTGAAAATATTTTATTAAATGTATTTTAATATATTAAAAATATTTTATTATAATTTTTGCAAAATTATAGATCAAACCATTTATCAACAAGTTTACGTGCAAGTTTGGATGTAAGATGCCCATATCATATCATATATAATTTGCGCAAACATGTATGGATCAAATATAGTCATAAATAAACATGGTCAAACTTCATTAATAAGATCAATAGCTACAAAACTCGAAGCAAATACAACAATAATATTAATAACATTAGATAATAATTAATATATTGTTTATAACAATTAATAAATTAAGGTTATATTCCTCATTAGATTCTTTTACTTGTTAAATAATATTTTGTTATTATAATTTTAATATTTTAATAATATTATTAATAATATTTTTTATTATTCTTATTTTATAATGAATATTGTTATTATTCTTATTTTATAATATATTTTGTAATGAAATATTTAAGATAATTTTGAAATTTTTTTTCAGCGTGTAAAATTAATATAAAATAAATATATATACAATGAAATAAATACATGCTTATAATTTTCTGAAAAGCAAGCTGCTATGGAGATAAAGTGATTATATGCGGGCCGCTGCCATAATACCCTCACATCGATATAACGCTGTTGGATAAACGAGCTTCTAAAAAAAAAAAAAAAAAAAAAAAAAGCAGACGACCACCATTAAAAAGAAACATTGAGATGATACAAAAAAGGTTATTTGTTTATACTCTCTCCACATTCTAATGATTTCGTTTTCGTAACCCCGTTCGTGTTCTTCACGCATTCAGTGCGGAACGACGACTCACAGCAAGATTTTTCCCCCACGTACAATGAGGCTTTGTTGGCAAACCGCAGGGGGAAGATTCTTCCCGCCCTTTTTCTTCTTTTACGTGTGTTCCATCCGCTATGTTTAGACTAAGTCAACGCTTGATTTTGTTCGAATCAGACGGCGCGTGCAGTGCCTACTACTCGAACAGAAAAGTCAGTGAACGGTGATATAGAATTGGAACAGAATCGGTAAAGAAAAGAAAATATATAAACATCGAAGAGAATCAGTTTCATTTCAGCATTCTTTAAACTAATCATCTGAGTTAAGATTGCAAGTTAAACAAATCAGAATGGATTAGGAATATAAATTAAAAATATATAGCAACTATAATTCGAAATGAATAAAAAATATTCAGAACATACTGGAACAGAAAATTTAGCAAACGATGGTTTAAAATAAGAATTTTTTTTTTTTTTTTTTTTAAATATTTAATGAAATCGATTTGTGAAACTCGTAAGCTATCGTCTGAATTAAGATCACAAGTTAAACTAATCCAAATGTAAGTAGGATTAAGAATATAAATTCATATAAATTAAAAATATAAAAACTATAATTAGGTATGAAAAAAATTTATAGAGAACACCCTCAAATAGAGCATTCAGAATTTTTTTATTTCCAATGGCAGACTACAATAAGTAATAAAATAAAAAAAGAAAAAAGAACACAAAGAACATGAAAACAACAACGAGAATCGAAAGAAATCACATAGTGACATGTTTAGCCCATAAGGGCCCTAGCCTACCAGTAACGACCATACAGAATACGATGATATAAAATAGGAATAATTTTTTCCAACATTTAATGGAATCGATTTATGGAATCCTTAAACTATCGTCTGAATTTAGATTGCCAGATAAAGTAATCAGAATGTAAGATGTGTTAAGAATATAAATTTAAAATATAAAAACTATTAGGAACGAATAAAGAATATATAGAACACACTCGAATAGAAAATTCAGTAAACGATGATATAGGATACGAACAGATTTTTTTTTTTTTTAAATATTTAATGGAATCAATTTTATTTGAGCATGTGGAATTCTTAAAATATCGTCTGAATTAAGATCGCTAGTAAAACTAATCAAAATGTACCATCGAATATAAATTTTTATAAATTAAAAATATAAAAACTATAATTAGAATGAATAAAAAATATATATAGAACACATTCAAACAGAACATTCAGAATACGATGATATAAAATAGGAACATAATTTTTTTTTAACATTTAATGAAATCGATTAATTTAATTTAATCGATTTGTAGAATTCTTAAACTATCATCTAAATTGAAATTGCAAAGTTAAACTTTTTGATAGATAAATAATATAAATTAAAAGTATAACAACTATAATTAAGAATGAATAAATAAATAAATAGAACACACTAGAACAGAAAATTAAGTAAATGATGATACAGAATAAGAACAAAATTTATTATTTTTTTTAAGTATTTAATGGAACCCATTTTATTTGAGCATTTGGAATTCTTAAAATATCGTCTGAATGAAAACCGAAAGTTAAATTGATCAGAATATAAGGTGGATTAAGAATATAATTTGGAATAAATAAAAAAATATATCATTATATAAAACTAAAAATAGCAATCCTTATATAAAATTAAGAAAAATTTCAACTTAAATTTAATAACTACTATAATCTTTATAAAATGAAATATTACAACAAAAATTGCAATTTTTATTCATATTTTTATTATTATTATTTTTTTTATTTTAAGCAAATTTTTGTAGCATATATTTCTTATGATGGCAACAGTTACACGTAGTCTTGCTTAAATGTAAAATAACGTCTAAACTATGAATATTGAATGCTGAACTAAATTACAAGTAAAGAGTAATCAAGCAAGTCTGACTAGTTGAACTAAATCACAATAAAAATAAATCTGATTCAATACTAGATACGAGTGAGACAATAAAAATTTTACTTTTTAAATGTTGACTATATTTTTATAAAGCGAAATATTCATAAAAATAAATTTTTATCAAAAACAAACCCTACGACTAGAAATTACAAAAAAAAAAAAAAAAAAAAAAAAAATTCAATTGTGCTGGTCTGAAAGCAAAAAAGACAAAAAAATTTCTTAAAAATATTACACGCAGTGTATGTTTGTTATTTTCCATATTTAAATAAGATAATTTATTTTACAATATTTGAATTTACTTATATTACTATATCTTTAAAATATAAAAATTATATTAATTATACAATACTTATAATAAAAGAAATAAGTGGAAAATTCAGAGAATTTTCTCTTTCAAACAGGCAAACTTTTTTAACTTTGTTCGTTTAGAAAAATGAAATATTAAATTTTGTTTCATGATTTAAAAATATATAAGCGAATTGTGTAAAATTGTGTAATCAATTATTTTAACAGTTATAAAAATAAAAAGAACGAATTTACAATTATGCAAGATTTATTATGACACATCAATTATCGGAAGAAAGGAAAAAAAAAACCTCATCCGGTGAGATTTTTTCAACCTCGTTTTCTCTCTCTGTGTGTGTCTTTCAATTGCGTAATCTCGCCAAACAGTTAAAAAGTAAAACAACGTTCATCTTAAAAAATACTCTATGTCGCATATAAATGCTTATAGATATCAACATATTCAAATAAAATTATATATAAAAAAATTGGTACTTACGTATTAACAGTACCTTGGCGACAGACTTGGCGGTTTTCAAGTGTCGCCAATCTAACAGCTACTAAGGTTACCAAACTAATAGAATAGATTGGTGCCACTTAAAAACCGCCAAATCTGTAGTTGCGGTTGGCGCGTGTGCTCTTTATTGGCGCAACTGTCGCCAAGGTACCGTTAATACGTAAGTACCAAAAATTTATATTAAAAAAATTCTTCTTTTGCTCTGAAATTTCCCTATTGAATCATACATACAACAAATAGAGAACAAAAATTAAACAGAGGAGACATTCTGTCTCGCAGACGACAGTGTTGGAGCCGCGTGGGAAATTCCCAACGGACTTTATCGATTTGACCACTCGGACGAGACAGTCTGGATAAATGGTAAAACGGTGCCACTCAAAATTTTTATCCTCCAGTTCCATTTCTCATTTGGCAAAACAATAGTGTCACGCTCCAGCCCCTTATTTACTCTAATTCTAATTGATTAAAAAATGTATTCTAGCAGTCTTACTGAATAATAAACTGAAATATTTCGGTCTACGTCAGCTTTGGAATAAATTCAAATTGATTAAGTCCTGTTTGGACGAAGATAATTTTGATTGATATACTACTTTTTGTTTGGAAAACACAATATATATATACATACATACATATACATACACACACACATACATACATATACAGATACACATACACATATATACACACATACATACATACAAATACATATACATACATACATACATACATACACACTTACATACACACACATATATATATACATGCATATGCATACATACATTCATACATTCATACGTACTTATGCATACATACATATACATTCATACGTACATATGCATACATACACATACACACACATGCATATGTATACATACATATATTCATATATACATGCATACATTCATACGTACTTATGCATACATACATATTCATACATACGTACATATGCATACATACATATACATTCAGACATACATACATTCATACGTACATATGCATACACACACATATATACACACATGCATATGCATACATACATATACATTCATATATACCATACATTCATACGTACTTATGCATACATACATATACATTCATACATACGCACATATGCATACATACATATACATTGACATGCATACATTCAAACGTAGATATGTATACACACACATATATACATACATGCATATGCATACATACATATACATTCATACATACGTACATATGCATACATATACATTCAGACATGTATACATTCATACGTACATATGCATACACACACATATATACATACATGCATATGCATACATTCATATATACATACATTCATACATACTTATGCATACATACATATACATTCATACATACGTACATATGCATACATACATATACATTCATAAGTGTACACATACATACATATATACTTTGTACACGCACTGTTTGTTAAAAATCCAAGGATCTGGCACGGCAAATGATCTACATCAAAGTATCAACGTATCTTTTTTTCAAAATATTTATCGTAATATTTATCGAATACAACCGATTTAAAATATTTAATTAGTGATTAAGAGAATTAACGACGAAAGTGGTCAAGAAAGTGGCTTAAGTTTTTTTATAAATATTAATATTTTATAAACGTAAAATATTACACTGGTTCCACATTATTACTTGGAATAAGACAGCTATTGAATCTGATATTATCTACATCATTGGCTCCCTTCAATGAGCTGATAAATTTCAATCTTGCGGTCTTTCACGCCTGTGGTTTTATAACGAAATCCCAGTCTCCTGGCAAAAGATTGCAGTTTATAAACTCACAAATCGGAATTTCATTGCAAATAAGGTATGGGTGAATGAACAACAGGCACTTTTGATTTCCGTCAAAGCATTGTCTACTTCTCAGAATCAAGAAAACAAGTAATATATATAAAAAAAATTTTAAATCAATTCCTACTTTTTTTTTCACTATGTTGCAGAAAGTTTTTTGTAAATAATTTTCATTCATTTTTTTAAGTTTATCGGACGCCATTTTAGAAACATGCAACTTAAATCTAAAAAAAAAAAAACTAAAGTTAATTAATTAAATTTAATTACTGAATTAATATTTGAAAAAACTGTATTAACATCCAGTGTCATCCACTGCAAGTTAAAAAAATGTATTTGAACTCGAGTGGATGAATAAAAAGTATTTTATGAACGATTGAAAATTTGAACAAGATATATATAGGGAGAGTGTGAGCTAATAGAAGGAATTGAAAAAAGAAAAAAGGGAACCGCAAGATGTTGAATGAATGGATGGATTTTGTTCAGGATTCATGCGGAAAAAAGGAAAGTTTTCAATCGATGAAAGAAACGACTTTAAATAACAAAGGCTTTTCTATTTGTATACCAAAAACTCTGCTTGGACGTCTACTTATAAGGACAAAATAAGCTTTATAATTTCACCGCGAAAATAAATTATAATGAATGGCACTTCATTAATAGGTCAGTGACCATTGACATCGAAAAGTTGTAGCAGGTGCAGCGTCGTCAAGGATGCTGAATCACAGGTGTATAATACAGCAGAAGCTTGTTAAACTGCGTCTTATTACATCGCGGTTTCAGATATTTCGCGCACTTTTTTTTGGAGGGGGCAAGGGGGAATAGTTACGAAAAATATTTCTTGTTTTAATGCTATAAGTATAAATTCATAAAAGCAGCCAAGGAAATTTTCAATTTTTATTTCCAAGTCCAAGAACCGTGTGGTCTCATGGAAGGAGGTAATGGGAAGGAGTGGGGGTGGCAGCTTCTGCTGTGAGGACCCATAGGTAGTAGTCTGACTTGACACGGGTCGCTGAAGAAGGAGGGCAATGGCTTCCGGGAGAAACTTTTAGGGAGGACTACCCCGTATTTGCATATGGTATGGTAGAAAACCCGAAAAGATCCCACCAGGTAGTCCGACTCACGAGGCAAGATGCTGAACATCCCAAACGTCATCGATTCTCCTCGTTTTTTAAAACGGCGTCTACAACAAAGTTGCCAACAGATTGAACCTCCCACCTAATGCTCACCATCGGTGCGCGTTGCCACTGAGCAACGAATCGGGCATTTAAACCATTAAATACCTTTATTCACTTATTGAATAGAATTTTCTTATTTAAAATTTATATTCCATCTTTTATTTTTTAAATATGAAAAAAATTCATTCATTATTCACTTTACAATATTATTAGGTGGACGTTTTTGTGGTGATTTACCACACAGGAACTACGTAATTGATAAGTGCATTGCATTTCCAGAATAGACAAGGATTCACCAAGCTACTGCCAAACTTCCATGATACGAAACCAGAAGTTTGCCATTGATAATCTCAGTTACATCAATACTCGGTACTATCAAAACATTCATCAATTACTGAACCGTTTTGGGGAAACTCGAATGCATCGTAGTGTGACGAGATACTAACACAATGAAATCTTCGTCCTTCAGATGACTGGAAACTCGGCCATATCTTCATATGAACGAGAATCAGGTTCGACACTTGGGTGTCAATCGAAGAATGCCTCGTTCCAGTGGGCGTTCCTTTCTTGCGTTTAACCAACACGGCCTACACAAAGCCTACCCACGGCCTAAATTAATATGCCCCCAACTCCTTTCGGCACTCGCGTTGTCTTTAAAAATTGTGAAATCACTTTCTATTTCGATCTTCGAGAGAAAAAAATTATTTTGCAAGACAACGTTGGCCATGAATTTACCTGGTATGCGATAGTTCCATTTTTTTGTTTCTTTTATGTGAAGATATTCACGGCCATTACTTATTAAAGATGGCATTTCTGTTTCTATTTTAATTTATTCATTATTTTATTCAGTTGCGTAACACAAAGACATTAAGAAAGTTGGTTTATGATAAATGAAAATAGGGATACTAAAAAAGTATAAGGAAAGGACAGGATAAATAAAAATATTTTTATTTATATTTTACTGGTTAAAAATATAAATAAAAATAAGTTAAAATATAAATATAAATAATACAATGCATACATAAAATGCAAGCTATATAAATAAAATAAAAATATAAAAAAAAGAATTAACACTCATTTTGCTCACACGGTTGCTACGAATATTAGTGTTTAATGGATAAACTCTCTTTGTATTAACAGAAGCAAGTATATGATAGGTTGTCTTCTGTCAGTAAGATGCTACTGATTGGATCACAGAAAGGATTTCTGGCATCCCATGATCCCCTGTTGAAATGTTACAGTTTGATGAGCTGCTAAGTTAGCAACCATTTATTTTTAATCAGTCATCTGATATTTTTTAATTTAATTTTTTTTATGCACTAAATTATATTTTTATTATATAAAAATAAAAATTTTGTAGACAGCTTTAGTCATGAAAAAATTTGTTTTTTCCCTTCAGCTTTGATATTTATTTTTTTCTGGTTTTAAATTAATTGGCAATTAATGACTATATTCTTTATTAAGATCCAATTCAAATTTTGTTTCTATTATATTATTTATATTAACTTAAATATACAAATTTATGAATAAGTTCAATTTTATTATTAAAAATTCTAAAATGCAAAGGATAATCAACTTGTAGGTCTTATTTTTACTAATAAAATGGTAACGTAATGCATACCTTCCATTACATATATATATATATATATATATATTCAATTTCAAAAACACATATGCATTTATTACAATAAATAATAAATATTGTACAGTTTTAATATTATAGTTGCAACATTTTCTGTTATAGTGTATAACATTTCACGTTCAGTTATATCATTTTCATGTGATTTCAAGATTTGTCTTTTTAATATTTCTATTCTGATTAATGTGACATAAAAACAAAAGTTTTTAAAAATATTTTGATAAAATGTGGATTTAATTAAATTTAAACAATTAAAATTTTAATATTAAATAAATTTTGGTTTATTAGAAATTTAAGAGCAACATAATATTAAATTATATTATAATTTAATAATTACCTAATAAGGATTCTCGCTATTTTCAACTTTCATATACATAAAGGGACGTCAGTATATTGTTTAAAATATAACAGATGAAATTATGAATAGAAATAAATAATGAAAAAATAATAAATATTAAAAAATTATGAAAAATAATAAATATTAAAAAATTATGAAAAAATAATAAATAAAAAAATTATGAAAAAATAATAAATATTAAAAAATAATGACAAAATGAAATCAAATAATGGTTATGAAAAAGAAGCTTATAAAAAAAAGTGATATAATGAAAAAAAATAAAAAAATGAAAACTAAAATTTAAGAAAATATAACGATAATAAAAAACTAGATTATGATAAAAAAAATAATGATAATGACAAAAATTATATAGAAAAAAATAATGATCATGGAAAACTAAATTGTAGGAAACATACATTGTAAAAAAAAATAATAATGTTAATGAAAATGACATTTGAATACATGACGGATTAACTTCGCGAATAGTGCTTTGGATTTCCTAACTAGGACAGCCGAGTTCGAAATCTCGATTCTGTTCGAAATTCGAAAACTTCTTTCCGTTTTTCTTTATGATGCAGTGTGTTAGGTTCCTACATTTTCCTTTGCCATCGCACTAGGGCTTTCTGAGTAACGCTGAATCTGCTGCACATCTGTGGTTCAAGTGGCAAATGGCACAAAGCAAAGTGAACGACATTCGAAAACAACTATATCTAAAAATTCCTCTGAGGTGGCACCATTTTAGTGTATGAATATCGTATAAAGAGCTTTCAAAATTGTATAACAATCAACATTGCACATCGTATAAAGATGAATATCGTATTCCGTAATACATATATATCATATAAAGGTATCGAATATCGTAATATATATGTCATATGAAGTTTCAATTTCATATAAAGGTATCAAATATCGTCGTAATATGTATGGTATAAAATTATACATAATAATAATTACGTCTCGTATGAAATTATTAAGGAAAATAATAAAATTTTATACGATATATAATATGTTATACATCGTATGAAATTTAAATTTTGAGCATCGCAATATATATAAATATATCGTAATAAATAAATATTAAAAAATATTGAGAAAATGAAAAAATAAAGATTACGATAAAGCAACGTATAGACAAAAATGATATAATGAAAATTTCAAAAAATGAAACACTAAAATTAAAGAAATGATAACGATGATGAAAAACTAAGTTATGCAAAAAAAATGATAATGAAAATATATATTATAGAAAAAGAATGATATCGAAAAACTCAATTATAAAATTTCAATTAAATAAAGAGGCTTAATATCTTATAAAGATATCCAGCATATATATATATATATACTCAAGAGCCAAAACATTATGACCACCTGTCAATAACGAGTTGGCCCATCTCTGGCGCGCAACACAGCTTCAATCCGCCTTGGCATGGATTAATACCATCACTTAATACCAGTTAAATCACCACTTCCACCTGATCACGTGCCTTCCACGTCATCCAGGCGAGTTCATTGCAAAATGTAGGGGTGGTCATAATGTTTTGGCTCTTGAGTGTATATATATATACATGCATCGTATAAAGTTTAATTTTCGTATAAAGATATCGATACAGTGCCGTATAATTCAATGTCGTTCAGGTGAATCACTTCAGTAGAAAAAATAACCAATGAATCTTTTTAATCAGTAAAGATTAAAATCAGTCTAAGAAAGAAAAGAATGCAATAAAAACTGATTTTCAGAGAATTTTTCAAAAGAAAAATTAGTTTAATACTACTTTAAACTACGGACATCGCAAACAGTTCCATTTTCGTATAAAGATATCTATATATCGTAGAGTTCAATGTCGTTCAGTTCAATCAGTTTAGAAGAAAAATAACTAATCAAACTTTTCGATCAGCAAGGATTAAAGTCAGTCTTAAGAAGGAAAAGAAAGCAATGCAAACAGATAATTAGAGAATATTTCAAAAAAGAAAAATTAGTTTAATACTATTTTAAACTATGGGAGATCGATGAGCCAAATTAATTGCTGGAAGAAATATTGAACTGTTTAAATAAGCGCTCTTTAAACTGTGTCATTGACACATATTCAAATAACACGTTTCTTTGTCTTAAAAAAGGATGCGTTAAGTCAAATATATTTACATTAAAAAAAGGAAAAATGTGTCACTAAACCACCAATTTACTAATTGCCTCGATTCCTGTTTAAAAAAAAAAAAATCTAGCATTTGATATATTTTACAACCCGTTTGAATTATTTTTCTTTCTGATTTAGTCTATTTCATTCCAAATACCATTTTAATCATTCGCATTTCATGCAAGAAGAGTTTAACCACACCAGACACGGTTTTTTAAAAAAGGAGAAAAAAAAAAATTTAAGAATTTTGTCTTCCAAGATAACTTACACATTTTACGTTGAAGCTTGTTGATAGTTAATGACAAATTATGAGTTAAAAGATTTTATAGTCCGATATTTTGTCTGGCAGTAATGTGAGCAGGAGGTCTGACGTTTAAAAACCACTGGTGGAGCTGGCAACGAGAAGATTAGATGCTACAATAACTGTTTACGAGAAGACCCGATGGTAATTGTGACAGCACAGGAACAGCGTCTCACATTGACAGTCAGAAGATTTGGGGAGAGGGGGGGTCTTTTGAGTAAAAATGTTCCTGACAGGCAATACCCTCTTCTCATCCCTCGTCAGTGGACTGTTCACGACATACATAAGTAGTATAGGATGGCTACCCAAAAAAAGTCATGCATACAAGATTCGTACCAACCCTACCAAATAGTGTAGGGTAACTAACTGCTAACTTGATTGAACTGAATCATAATATTTCACCTCTGTAACTGCTAACTTGGCACAGCGTTAAACTGCGACTTTTTAACAGAAGATCATGGGATGGCAGAAGACCTTCTTATCATCCAATCAGGTGCCTCTAATTCACAGGAGATGCCCCTGGTAACTTATTAACCACCTTCTTTGAATACAAAGAGGGTTGACTGTTTAAAATATACATGGGCTCGTGTGAGAAAATTGCTATCCACAATATTTAATTTTTTTTTTTTTTTAAATTTTAACCATTAAAAATGTAGCCAAAATTATTTAAAATTATTCTGGAACAAATCATCCTACTTAATGGCATTGCATTATAGTAGCTTTATACCTTTCAATAATTTAGTGATAAAAATCCGTTTTATACAGTTTCTGTTGGAGTTTTTTTTTCTTTGAGTCCCACTTTGATATGATAGCTATCTATATAAATGTTTTCGAATATTGAACATTTTAAACACAGGCCACTTCATCACAGCAATGGCCGGTTCAAAGTCACCCAGGGTGAACCAAAAATTGGTTAGAGTGGCACTGCACTGTACCCACATATTGCCATCCCAATTTGGAACAAGCCTTCTCCCCAAAAAAGTCGCTGTTTGTCATTAACACTCTACTCTCCATCTTTCCATGCGGCCTGATGGCCAATTGGCTAGCGCTCTGGCGTTTGATATCACAGGTTTCCGGTTCGAATCCTGAAGGTGGCATGGATGTTTGTGAGTGGTTCGGAATCCACTTTAAACCGTAGGTCCCGATCTAGTTAGCTAATGTGCGCAAAAAAAAATTATCGTACA
This sequence comes from Caerostris extrusa, assembly GCA_021605095.1. NCBI lineage: Eukaryota > Metazoa > Arthropoda > Arachnida > Araneae > Araneidae > Caerostris > Caerostris extrusa. The sequence continues at coordinate 36,160 of BPLR01010098.1, forward strand.
GCGACAAATCAAACAAGAATCTCGATGTCTTTGAATCAAGCAACTTAGGGTCAATGGAATTCGTCTTGCGTCAACAATGATTGTCAGTCAACAATCGTATTGACTGACAATCAAAACAATTGATCAATAATTATGTGCTAATATTGCTTTACACTTCGCAACAACAATGCTTTGTAAATATTGTTCGTATATCCTTAAAAGAATCATACTAGACGCCATCATATATAATGATGCCAGATGATTTCGTTACATTGTTTTTTTTTTTCTCGCCCTGTTCGCCAAGTGGCTAGCACTCTGGCTTTTGATACTTCAGGTTCGAACTCTGGCGGTGGCATGGATGTCTATGAGTGGTTCGGAATACTACTTTAAACTGTAGGTCCCGGTCTAGTTAGCCCTCGTGTGCACAAGATGACCGTAGAGTGAAAAATTAAACCCCTTTTTAATTCCTTCTATTAGCTCACACTCTACCTATATATATCTTGTTCAAATTTTCAATCGTTCATAAAATACTCTTTATTCATCCACTCAAGTTCAAATACATTTTTTGAACTTGTAGTGGATGACACTGGATGTTAATACAGTTTTTTTCAAATATTAATTCATTAATTTTAGTTTCTTTTAAATTTAAGTAGCTCGTATATAATAATTGATGGCGCCAGATGTAAGAGGAAAATTTCAATTTCATTTGTAAAGGACTTTTCTGCAATTGTTTGGACTTGCTACTGAATTACTGTGAATATAAAATAAATTAAATATAATCAAACAAGAGGGGAAATAATTCCCCTTTAAAAAATTACTTGATCCATTTTAAAATAAAAAGTACTATAAGTTCGGAGAAAGAGTGGGATTTAGCTGTCTAATCAACAGACAGAGATATCTGTCTGATTTAGCTATCTATCAGCATCAACAGACAGATATTTAGCTGTCTGTTGATGTTGATGCTAACAGTTATAATTTTGATTTAATTAATTGAATCTCTTAATTAGATGCATTTAAAAATGCATGAAAAAAAAGCAATCCATTTTTAATTTAAAAACTAGATCGAAGTTTTGTAAGTACAGCTTCGATTTAATCAAATACTTTTCATTTTTTTTTTTTCATATTTATTTATTTTTGAAGAGACATTATATCGGATTTCCTAATTGTGAGTCATTTCACGCTTCGCCGCATACAGATGCACGGCACACTGACATTTATTATAATAAATTGCAGATATCTGTTTGAAATCGGTTCGCAAAATATGCGTTGTAAGATGAGAAGTCTCGCCACGATTTTGGACTCGAAATAATTTTCTACTGCTAGAAAAATACTAGGTTAATTGAAAATGAAAATAATTCTTTTTTTTTTTGTTCTAATGCAGCTTTCAAACACTTAGACAATTGTCTTGGATGCCTTAAAGCAAGCGTCGACGTTACTCACTACCCAGGAGGTGCGTGTAGCTTGAAGATAAGCTACGGACGCGGAGTAACAATACCCATGTAACGCTCTACGATCATGTTAGATCGGGTTAGACCGGGATCATGTTAGTTATAATTTATGACTATTTTACTGGATTTTTTTTATTTTTTGGAAATAAAATTTATCTTTGTGTTATTGCATATTTTTTTTATTAATAAATACATATATATTAATACAAACATTTTGCATAACTTTTTCTTAAAATTCTGTTAACTGTCAAACTTTCTGACTAAATTTTTGCATGTCTGTCTTCCGTTTTTCTGAGATGGAAGCATGTGCGGAAAAGGAGCCAAATATCGATGTAGAGCCAATTCTAGTACGAAAAGAAGAGAAAATATTTTTTTCTTTGTTCTAATGCAGCTGGCAAACACTTAGACAATTATCTTGGATGCCTTAAGGCAAGCGCTGCGCCGATGTAACTCATTTAGCACTACCCAGGAGGTGCGTTTAACTTGAAGTTAAGCTACGGACGCGGAGTAACAATACCCCTGTAACGGTCTACGATCATGTTAGACCGGGACCTACGGTTTAAAGCGAATTCGAACCTCTCCAAACATCCATGGCACCGCCGAGACTCGCACTCGAAACCTGCAGTATCGAGCGTCTAGCCACTCGGCCGTGCAGGTCCCAACTTACACAACATATGTATTATCTTATATTAATGAATGCTAACTTGTAAAAATATTAAATGCGAGAGCTAAAATAATGTAACTAGTAATGAAAATAATAATAATTATTATTAAAAAACGATTTTAATTCACCAACCTGTGTTTTTAGACATCAAAAGTGAAATTTAAAGATTAAATACTGATAAATTCAATTTAATGCTATTTATGTAAATGTTATAAAGTGCTATTCAATCGTAGTGAAATAAATTATAAATTATCTCTGTCACTGGAGAGACAGGGAGAATTAGAGAGAATTACGGCGGAGAGATAAAATATCATAGAGAATTAAGGCGAAGGATTAAGGTAGTATTGCAGACACCCCGAATTCAAGCAGTTATTATGATGGGGAAATATAAATAGGGTAATATAAAATAAGATTTTCACAAGACTGAATTATTTAAGATGGAAATCAGTGTTTGCTTCTAAAGAGAATGAATTAAGCGAGATAGATTTAAATATCTTATCAGCAAATAGCATAAGATGGAAGGACATCAAAGTCGTTCATTATGATATTAGATAAAAAAAATTGTTTTTAAATAAATATTGTATTGATCACATATTTGTTTTTAAAGTTCCCCATATAATTAATTAATGCGCGCTTGGAAATCTCATGCCTGGAAAGCTCAACGATCGAGGTAATATTTTTAAATTGAGATCTCAAATGGATAGAAAACAAATGACCCTGATAGTGATTATTGAAAATTATTTTATTTGAATATGGAATAGTGAAAAATGCTATGCCTCACTATATGTTAATTTTATTTAAAATACAATAGGGAACTTTTTATTGAAAAAAAATTTACGATAGATTAAACAAATGCAAAATTAACATTTTTTTTAATTACTTAAAAAAGATTTTAAAGGAAAGAGTTTAGGGACAAGCAGCATAATAATTCTCATGTAATAAAAAAAAAAAAGTTCTTTCAGGAGATTTGAAGGTAGCGCAAAAACGTAGTTTAATTCAGTTAATATCTGTACATATGAATATGAATATGAATTCGTTGATTTTCGCTTTTTATTGCACTTTTAAATGTTGGGCATTGTCAAACTCTTAGCAAATGACAATATGCCAGCAAGCGTACCGGAAGACTCGGTTGTCTGTTGCAGTCATTGCATGTAGGAACGACGAGATTCGATGGCAATTGTGAACAACATGTATAAAATGTCTTGCATTGACAATCACATTATTTGATGAGAATTTTCTATGGTTTCTTCCACACGACAACCAAATGCTGGTATTAACTTATAAAAAGCCCTCCATTTATCCACTCATTGCCCCTCCCTTTATACCCCGTTGGTTTTTTGTGGTGTAGATAGTCCAACATATACACAACAAAAAACATTCATCGATGTCATTTAAGTGCAGTGTATCCAAGGCTAATTTCTGTATTATATCTGCATTGTTGTTCCATCATTCGGAACAATCATCCACAAATGTGACATTTGGTTAGTTGATATCTTTTCCTCACGTGATTTGCACATTTTAGGATGTTCCCTGCATAATACTGAATCTGCTATATATCAGCTATTCCAGTTAGATTTCAAATCAAAATACCTACCATTTTAAAATACTGTAAGTTTATCGGATTCCGCGTTTCTACGGGGTCCTGCTACTTAGTACGTACATTTTCCATAGCAGTTTTGAACGAAAGCGGTGAGATGATTAAAAGGCAGCAACAATAGTCTTTGATGCATATACGACTGAGATTCGAATCTGTTGGTGGCATTGTTATAGTCGCGGCTTGACTATAACAATGAATTGAAACAATGTGCGTAGAGCGTCTCGCATCGACAGTCAGACAGCCTGGTGGTATTTATTTTCCTACGACACGCAAATGTGGGGAAGTTCCTCCTAAAAGTCCTCACCTAAGGTAGTCTCATCGCCCATCGGTGGGTTGCTCGAGAGGAACACCGTTATTAATAAAAAAAAAAAAAAGGTGTCTTGTAATCAATAAGATTACAAGATACCTTTTTCAGATTAATAACAGTGGGCCTCATTGCTGCATTAGAAACAATAAGATGTGAATCTTTTGTTTCTAATGCAGCTGGCAATACAGACGTTAAACTTAATGCCATTGGCAAAGGCTGCACCACTGTTACTTATTTAGCACTACCTGGAAGCACGTGCAGTTTTGAAGATATGCTACGGTCGCGAGTAACACTACCCCCACAACGCTCTACGATCTTATTAGACCGGGACCTATGGTTTAAAGTTGATTCCGAAGCACTACAAACATCCATGGCACCGCCAGGACTCCAACCCGAAGCCCGTGGTACTAAGCGCCAGAGCGCTAGGCAATCGGCCATCAGGCCCCCATTGATAACATCTCTTTTACTATGTTTTAAGACGTAGGCATATATATAGATGCATAAAACCACACAATTTTTTACTATATCTTCTTGCTTATTCACTTAAAGAGGGTAAATTTCAAGGTAGAGAAGAAGAGTTTATTTTTCTCCCAAGGGAGCGGTAGAACAAATAAGTTTTGGAGAAAGGATCTGCATGTGATAGAGATAATTCGACGTTTATAGCATTTCAATATTTTTTAGTCATTATAATATTATATTTTGTTTTGAGTTCATTTTTACAAATATTAAATGTATCTTTCGAGATATTATAAAAATCTATATCGACAAATATTTTTTTTTTATACAAAATATTAACCAAATTCTTAACATATAAATACTTTAAATGAAGATTAGACTGAAGCTGTTCTCTTCTCTATTGGAAATAAACTTAAAAACCTGTGATTATAATCAACAATAATATTATCCCTTGGAAGAGTCAAACTCAATATTTAGGAGTTATTCTGGGTCAGCATTTAACTTGGAAACAACATTTTCTCACACCAAAACTAAATTTCGTATTGCCTTCAGAAAACTGGGCCCATTTATAAATAGAAATTCTACCATGACTAGGGATAACAAAATTGTTCTTTACACTGCTATGCTTCGCCCAATTTTCTAGTATGCTTGCCCGGTTTGGTAATATGCAGCTATATCTAATTCAAAAATGTTTGAAACTTTATAAAATATCATTATCCGCCAAATTACTTTTGCTAAATGGTTCAAGCACAATTCTTATATCTATAAAGCTATTAACATTCCTTCTTGAAAAGATTTTCTTAAGCACATCTCTACTAAATTTTATAGCACGCTTATTTATTATGAAGATACTGCAATTCAGGAGATTGATTTTTTACGTTCCAAATTATAATGCCTAATTTTTTTTAAATATATATTTTTTTATTTTATTTGTTCATGATTGTAAAGTTAATTTTCTTATATTTGTAAATACATTCTAAGCAATTTTCATTGTTTCAACTGTAATTATCCTGTCATATCGGAGATGAAGTTAAATAATTTTTATAAACATCGCATTTAAATCCCCAATAATTATTATTATATGCATTAATAATTATACATATTATATGCATTAATAATTATCTATATGCCTTAATAATGATACATATTGATGCATTAATAATTATACATATTATATGCATTAATAATTATACATATTATATGCCTTAATAATTTATATTGATGCATTAATAATTATACATATTGATGCATTAATATCAACTGCAATGTCCAAAATTCTACAACTTTAATAGATTTTTATCTGAGTACCATTCCAATCAATGCAACTCTTTATATTCAATATGCTAATCTGCCGTGTTCAAATAAACAAAGTAGTGACATTGAAAGATGAGCTTTAGAATTCACTATTATCTTTAAATAAAATGATATGTAAAAGACCCATTAGAAAACTGAGATCCTCTAATTTCAGAAAAGCCATTTTTTTTCCATTCACCAATTTGTGACCTCTGACAGTTGCAATGGCAGGAATGAATCACTGCCATTTGCGCAACTAAAGCACTCGGCGTCTTTCCTTAATCATGGAGCCGGAACAACTCGGAAAGTTAACTGCAACCGGAAAGTGGATGTTTTCCAAGTGGTCACGTGGGTATATGACCACTTGCAGTCTGATGTAATCACCGCCGAATGACGAAACAACAACCCTTTTCATGACCATAACATTCATTTAAGGCAGAGGGTATCAAATGTGGCGAAAACATTTGCGCAAATCGTGTCATCTGCTTAGCTGAGATTTGAGAATCAGCAGAATCTGGTTTATTTTTTGTTGTTGCAGCTCCGAGTTAACAATGTTTTATAACTTTGGATTAACGAAACGAACAAACTAATTATTTTTGATGAATCATGTGCGCATTAAGTAAGCAATGAAAAAGTGGACATAAAATGTGCATAAATATTATGCTTTGACGTTATTCAATTCCTTCTATTAGCTCACACTTTCCCTATGTATATCTTGTTCAAATTTTCAATCATTAATAAAAAACTTTTTATTCATCCACTCAAGTTCAAATGCATTTTTTGAAACTTGTAGTGGATGACACTGGATGTTAATGCAGTTTTTTCAATCATTAATTCATTCATTCATTAAATTTAATTAATTAATTTTAGTTTTTTTTTAGATATTCATATATCTAAAAAATGCTTATAGATATGCATATATCTACCAATAGATATTGCCAGATAAACTTAAAAATGAATGAAAATTATTTATAAAGGACTTTCTGCGATAGAGTGGAAAAAAAAAGTAGGAATTGACTTTAAAATTTTTTTTTTTATATTACTTGTTTTTGATTAATGTTATGCGCATCAAGCAATGAAAAAGTGGACATAAAATCTGTGCATAAATATTAGGCTTTGACGTTATTTTTTAGTTGGCGCGTTCTAAATTTGAGATGAACGTCTCTCAGAAAAACAAATCTTTACATGTACATAATCTTGAATAGGATAAGCAATTTTTTAAATTATTCTTAAATAGTTTAACAACAGTTATACAATAACTATAAATAACATTAACTCATTAACTATACTAGTAAATAGTATAGTTATGCAATATGTATTGTCATACAGTATAAATAGTTACATAATATACAGGGCCTGATGGCCGAAAATATAGAACTGGCAATCGGTGCTATAGGTTTCGTGTTCGAATCCCGGTGGTGCCATGGATGATTGTAGGGGTTCGGAATAAACTTTCAACCGTAGGTCCCGGTCTAATATGACTACTACTACTACTATACCACACCACACCACTATAGAGAAGTGGATGCAGGGCTGACAAACCTATCTCGGTAAAAAAAAGAAAACAACCTTTGTCGTAGAAAAAATCTGTTTCAAAATCTATCAGTATGCAGACGGCCATGGCCCAACATGGGGCTGTTGCGCCAATGAAGAAGAAGTCTGTCTTTCTATGTTTTTTAAATTTGGTAGTTATACCAATGCATCTCCTTTTTTTTTTTGCGGGGGAGGGGGGTGATTGTTTCTAAGATGTCTGAATGGTATCGATGATTACAATTATATATATATAATTATAAAATATAAAAGTATGATAGTTAATAGTAATCATATTTTCTTCCTCATCGGCGCAACAACCCCATGGTGGGCCAAGGCCGTCTGCCTACTGACAGGTTTCGATGTGACGGTGTAAGGTTGTCATCCCTAAGCCCTGCAATCATATTAGACCGGGGCCTGAATGGTCGAGTGTTTAACGCTCTAGCTCTCGGTGCCACAGGGTTCGGATTCGAGTGCCGGCAGTGCCATGTAGTGGTTCGGAATCCACTTTAAGCTGTAGGTCCCGGTCTCATACGCTCGTAGGGCGTCACAGAGCCCAATCAGACCTCTCACCCACATCATTCCCAAACTGTAAAGGAGCAACTTAGTTCTATGCACAGTGATATGGTGTGGTGTAGTAGTAGTAATAAGAATTTCTTTGGTTTCGATAAAATTCGCAATGGCAATCCTGGATTGTGACATGAAAGCGTCAAATCCCAAAACTATGCCAAAAATGAAAAAATAAATAAATAAATATCTCTACGGTATAACCTAGAATCAATCCAATGAAGCCCTAATACGCATAAACAACTTTATTCACTCAAACCGTGTATCTCCCTTCATTGGAGAAATATTAAAACATATCCTCAATTGCAAGAGCTCCTAACACAAAACGAAAACGTAATGGAGCAAAACTATCAACGTTGTTGCGAGACTGGAAAAAAAAAAAAAAAAAAAACGAAACAGAAAAAAGGGGGGTCGGAGGTTATCGCTTCGAACGCTCAGCAATTATCAGCCCGAGCGCCAGACGACGCATGAAGTGAAGTGAAGCGAGATATCGGTTACTCGAGACAGTCGGTTAATCGGTGAAGTGTCGCATCTTTTGCGAAAAAACCCTTCTAGTGTTTGCTAAAAATAACAATAGCTTGACACATTGTTTGTTCTGTTGAGCCTAATTCATGCAACGGGGTTTCAATGTTTTGGCAAGATAAACCTTAAGAGAATGTTTTAAATAGGGCGTTATCGACGCTTTGAAAAATGTGTTTTGCGATATATCTCGAAAAGAGAGGTTTAAGATAATTTGAATTGCGGAAATCTGTAACAAAAGAGCTATCTTAACATAAAGGATGTAAGTGTTAAATTGCCGTAAAAAATATTGGTAAAATATTCATCCAAAGTTCTTTAGTTTGTTGCAGACCAGGATATAAGATTTTTGTCGATAATATTTTAGATTAAAAACACGATTTTTATTTGTTTATTTAAAGGCTATCTTAGACATTATGTTTGTTTGAAGAATATTATTATGGATATTATTAGGATGCTATTATAGATATTATATTATGAACCTGAATGGCCAGTGGCTAACACTCAGGCGCTCGGTACCACAGGTTTCGGGTTCGAGTCTCGGCGGCGGTACCATGGACGTTTGTAGTGGTTCGGAATCCACAATCCACTTTAAGTCGTATTGTCCTGGTCTAATAGGATCGTAGAGCATTGTGGGGCCACTGTCACTCCGCGTCCGTAGCTTATCTTCAAGTTACACGCGCCCCTGAGTAATGAAAAATGAGTAACGTCTATGCAGCGCTTGCCTTAAGGCATCAAGACCAAGTGTCTAAGTATTTGCCAGCTGCATTAGAAGAAAAACAATTATGAACATTTTAATATTATTATTATTAACAAATAGCAGAAAGCATGTTCCTTTTTAAAATTGCGCCAGACAGATTGGGGTTGCAGGGGCCTGATGGTAGAGTGTCTGGCGCACGGTACTACAGGTTTCGGTTCGAGTCCCGGTGGTGCCATGGAAGCTCGGATATTAATACAAAAATGTTTCATACCGTCTTTCTGAGGTTTGGTTTGTCGGTCTCGATCATATTACGTGCTCATTAGGACTAAACAGACTGGGACCCACAATTTAAAGTGGACATTCACAAACATCCATGCCACCACCAGGATTCGAAAGCCTGTGGGTACCAAACACCAGAGCGCCTATGAGGCCGCTAAAATTCTGGATAGGGGAACGCTGAATGGACTCCGCATCTGTGGCTTATCTTTAAGTTACACGCGCCCCCTGGGCAATGCAAAATGAGTAACGTCTCTGCAGCCCGTATGGCATAAAAAGGCCCATTTGCTAGCTGCATTAGAAAAAAATATTATGAACATTCTAATATTATTATTAACAAATAGCAGAAAAGCATGTTCCGTTTTAAAATTGCGCTAGACAATTTGAGGTTCCAGAGGCCTGATGGCCGAGTGTCTGGCGCACGGTAAAGCAGGTTTCAGGTTCGAGTCCCGGTGGTGCCATGGACGCTTGGATGTTAATACAAAAATGTTTCATACTGCCTTTCTGAGGTTTGGTTTTGAAGGTCTTTTATCATATTGTGTACACGAGGGCTAAAAAGACCGGAACCTACAGTTTAAAGTGGATTCCGAACCACCCCACACACACATCCATGCCACCGCCAGGATTCGAACTGGAGCCTGTGGTACCAAAAGCCAGAGCACTAGCCAATTGGCAATGAGGGCGCTAGAAGTCTGGATAGGGAATCTCAGATTTCTGAAATATTAAATTATGTTACTCTTTCCTTCAAAAATAATTGTTGCTAAAAATACAATAGGTTGACACACTGTCGTTCTGTTAAGCCTAATTCATGAAACGAGGTTTCAATTTTTTAAGAATGTTTTTAAGTAACGTTATCGGAGCTTTAAAAATGTATTTGCGATATATCTCGAAAAGAGAGGTTTAAGGTAATTTGAATTGAGGAAATCTGTAACCAAAATAAATGCACAAAGAGCTATCTTAACATCAGGGATGTAGGGACTCTTAAACTGCTGCAACATTATTTGCAAAAATAGTTTGCAAATAATAAAAATTTTTAGTTTTTTCAGACTAGGAGATGAGATTTTTGTCGATAATATTTTAGATTAGAAGCAAGGTCGTTACTCCATTAAATTTTTAATTTTTATTTAAAGTCTTAATACAAGATTTTCGACTTTGTCGGCTATCTTAGACATCATGTTTGTTTGAAGAATATTATTACTTATTATTATGAATATTATTACTTATTATTATGAATATTATTACGTTTTATTATGAATATTATTATCTTATTATTAACGAATGGTGAGAAAGCATGTTCCGTTTTAAAATTGTGGCCAGACAGATTGAGGTTCTAGGCGATGGCCGGCGCTCATACAGGTTTCGGGTTCGAATCCCGGATATAAGAATGGTGATTGAGAACCACTCGAGATATCGCCCTTATTTCTAGGTTGTTCGTTATAAATTCTATGGTATTCAATATAATGGTTAGAAAGTAAACCTCTACAAGTCGACTATTTCATTACAAAATGTAGTCGAAATCCTCCATCGAAAACTCTATGGTCTGATGGCCAAGTGGCTATCTCTGGCGCTAACCAGGCTTCGGGTTCGAATCCCGGCGGTGATATGGATGTTTGCAATGGTTCGAATTCCACTTTAAACGTAGGTCCTGGTCTAATAGGATCGTATAGCGTTTTGGGGATAATGCTACCCCATAGGATATCTTCAAGTTACACATGACCCCTGGGTAGTGCTAAATGAGTGACAGCGGTGCAGCCCTTGCTCATGCCATAAAGATTAACTGTCTATGCAGCTATGCAGTTCTAATGCAACTGGCAATATAGAGTTAACTGTCGATTAAACTATATTGCCAGCTGCATTAGAACAACAGTCTGAGGTTGCTATTATATAATGAATTAAACGCTCAAAGTCTATTTGAATTAACTTTTTTTTTTATGGTAATAATATATTTTAAGGTAATTATATATATTATGTTAATGACATATTAATTAATATAATTTATGAATATTTTACTGGTTTTTGTATATTTTTTGGAAATAAAATCTATCTTTTGTGCCACTGCATATTTTTTGATTTATAAATATATATATATATATATATATATATATATATAATAATAAAAAAAATTGTATAACTGTCTCTTAAAATTTTGTTAACTGTCTAACTTTCTTTCTTTTCTGTCTAAATTTTGTATGTCTTTTTTTTTTTTGTATAACCGTTTGTCTGAGATGTAAGCATGTGTGGAAAAGCAGCCAAATATCGATGCAGCACCAATTCTAGTACGGAAAGAATAGAAAATATTTTCTTTTTCTAATGCAGCTAGCGAATACTTAGACAGTTGTCAAGGATGTGCGTGTAGCTTGAAGATAAGCTACGGAAGCGGAGTAAAGGCTCGTTCCCACCAGAGGCGTTTAAGCGTGTAGCATTGACCAATCACTAGCCTCACCACGTTCGCCTGAAACCCGTTTGAAATCCACCGCCAACTTTTCACTCGAAGCGGAACTTCACTAGGCGTAATGCTGTTTCTGACCTTTCGCTGTGAAGAGGTTGAAAAAATTTTCTTGCCTGCCGCGTGAATCTTCAACGCTTCACGCCTCGGTGGGAACCAGCCTTAACAATACCTCCGCAACGCTCTACGATCCCATTACACCCGGACCTACGGTTTAAAGTGGATTTCGGACCACTACCAACATCCATGGCACCGCCGGGACTCGAACCCGAAACCTGTGGTACCGAGGGCCAGAGCGCTAGCCACTCGACCATTCAGTCCCAGAATAGAAAATATTGATACCAACATTCTGTTCATTTCGAATAGGGCAGTGCTCTCAGTTTTATAATTACTCTACAAAAGAAACTTATAAAATGTATTTACACTTGTATTAACTCATTTTTTCCAACAAGACACGTGTTCCTGACACTGCCAGCCGAGATGTCCAATTAGGTAAAAATCCACATTGTTATCCACATCCGCAGAAACTTCCTCGGATCGTCTGCTTTCAAGAGAATTTCTAACGAAGGGCGCGGCACCCCCTTCCCTCCTTTGTCCTCCCCCATCCGTGACCCCGACACGCGTGGCTGGGTGGTGACGAAGAAAGTTGGAAGAAGCTATCCTGACAAAATAAAAAGCACGGGAGCGAGAAAATACGGTTTGCAGTTAAAGAAGAAGAAGAAAAAAAAATAATAGTGCCTCCAGGAACAAAGCGGTTCCGCTCGCCAATTGTTCTTGGCAGCAGTTCGGGCGGGTAGAATTTTTCTGTAATTGGTTTCAACGAATTATGAGGATATGGTTGTAAAAAAAAAACTTGAGGATACACTTAAAATCCATACCACAAAGGACACTGAGTGAAAAAAAAAAAAGTACTTCTGTGATACCAGTCAGGAAGTAGTTCCGCGTTTTTGTGAAAGAAATTTAAAAATACTTTGTAAGTTTCGAATTTCGCACAGTTTTCATTAATGAAACTCGTCAACTTATTTAATTGATCTAGATTGGAGACTTCCAACCTCAGATATTTCCATTAAAGAATCTTTTCAAATCTGTCACATTTCCAATGAGTACCATTTGCAAACCTGAGACACTATAGCATTTTCAAATCTCAGATATTTCCAATGACCAATATATTAAAACCTGAAACATTTACAATAAAGAAATTTTTTTTTTTTAAATCTGAGACATTTCCATTAAAGAACCTTTTGAAACCTGAGACATTTCCATTAAAGAACCTTTTTAAACCTGTGACATTTCCATTAAAGAACCTTTTGAAACCTGAGATATTTCCATTAAAGAACCTTTTTAAATCTGTAACATTTCCATTAAAGAACCCTTTTAAACTGAAACACTTCCATTAAAGAACCTTTTTAAACCTGAGACATTTCCATTAAAGAACCTTTTGAAACTTGAGTCATTTCCATTAAAGAACTTTTAAACTTGTGACAATTCCATTAAAGAACCTTTTTTAAATCTGTGACATTTCCATTAAAGAACCTTTTTTAAACCGAGGGCCTGAATGGCCGAGTGACTAGCACTCTGGTGCTCGGTACCACAGGTTTCGGGTTCGAGCCCCGGCGGTGCCATGGATGTTTGCAGTGGTTCGAATCCACTTTAAACCGTAGGTCCCGGTCCTAATAAGATCGTAGAGCATTGCGGGGGCATTGTTACTCCGCGTCCGTATCTTCAAGTTACATGCGCCCCCTGGGTAATACAAAGTGAGTAACGTCGGTGCAGCGCTTGCCTTAAGGCATCCATGACCAAGCTGTCTAAGTGTTTTGCCAGCTGCATTGGAACGAAAATAAAAAAACCTTTTTAAACCTGTGACATTTCAATAAGTACCATCTGCAAACCTGAGGCACTTCCATAACAAGCATTTTCAAATCTGAAACACTTCCAATAGACAACATGTTCAAATCTGAAATATTTCCATTAACCAATACTTTGAAACTATTTCATGCAAACCATTTAAATTATTTTTTTTAAAAATTATCTTAATATCTCTCTAAAATTATATATTACTAAAAACAGTTTCCAGAATAGAGCACTATAATACATAAGATATATATACAACAATAGCAATTTGCAATTTAATCAAATAAGTAACAAAAAAAAAAAAAAGATAAAGATAAATGCCAATAAACACAAACAGATATGCTGCTAAAATCAAGTGCATTTCGTTATAAAATATTTTATAATAAATATTTGACACTTTTCACGAAGTTCATCAATGAAACTAATTGAAATACCGCACTCACGACCTAATGGTAACGTGCAGCTACAGCACTGGATGGCTGAGTTCAAATCCGCCGAGTCTATTGCAGTCACTGTTTTTAGATAAAAGGAGAATCGATGGTGGTTTATAAGAATCCGCACCGACAGTCAGGCTGTCTGGTGAAAATTTTCCTGATTTCTTCTCACATAAGGCAAGTAAATTCGTTCAATGTCTTTCCGTAAGGAAAAGTCCTCTTTACAGTTCAATCACCGATTGTGTGGAAAATTGGCAAGCGGCCAAGTCGGATGGATTCAAACCGGCGTAATAGGGCTGAAATGTATTATAGGAGGGGATTTAATTATAACGAATATAATTTCAATTTTTAATAAATTTTAAATTTCATGATATCAAATGGAAAATTAGGTACAAAAAATTTCATAATAACTATTAAATTTTATTCTTTCATACTTATTTTGGACCGAGTATGCATGGCTAGCACCCCTAACAAGTAATCGATTTGTCCATTTCCGCATTTGAACCGGATGTTTACCTTTCTGTACCTCGCCTTTCTACACAATTAGTGGTCGAACTATACATATCAATTTTGCCTAATCGAGGCCATGGCCTAATAAAAACATTCGTTACTGAAAAAATATTTAATAAAATAGCAGTTTTATTTACAAAATTACACATTTCCGTCCCCTAAGATATTCTTCTTTTACTGTTAAGACTAAGCTAACTAAATTCTAAAATGTTTTTTTTTTTTTATAAATTTTCCAGTTTTACCCTCTAACTGGAAAAAAAAAAAAAAGCTTATCAATAAAGTCGAAAAAAAAAGAGAAAATGTTGATTGCACTGAAGATTTTCAGACAACATAACGCACTAGAATAATTTTGTTAAAAGAAACCAAATAAAAAAAAATTGATAAGCCAAATAAAAAAATCGGTTGGAAATAATAATTTTAAAAAATTATTCATAAAAAATAATAATAAAAGCTATTTTAGAACAAATCCACTGGTTGCACAGAATGTGTGTACTGCACTGGATCCCTGCTCATGTGGAATTGGAATTGAATGAAACTGCAGACTCTTTGACGAAGAATGCCAGAAGTCTGGATCCGATTGCCATTCCTACTTCCTTTGGAGATGCCTTGGAAATATTTAAACTTATAATTCCTTCTAAAATTGAAATTAAATACCAAATTACAGACAATCAAATGTCGACAAAAAGAACGGCTACTACTCTCACAAAATGAAGGATGAAGCATCACAAAAGCATGCAAACTTCTGCTGATGGCGTTAAAAATACCAAAAATGTAGTAACTGCACTGATGTCGAACTGATTCCTTATCATATCTTTGATTGGCCAACTGTTGCAAACCGCCATAGATTGTCTGGACCAGGTTCTCCAAACTTTCCAGCCTTAGGGCCATACTGTTTACCCAGTAAGTACCAAGGGCCAAAATCGTTTTAATTTTTCTGCCATTATCTATAATTTCTAGACTAGTCGCCGAGTACGCGCTCCGAGCGAGCATACGCTTGCTAAATTCGCTGGTTCAATTACTACAATTGATGGCTACAATTATTGTGTGTATCGATACGACCGTGACACTTGACGACATTTAGTGGTTAAAAGCGGGAATCGGTAGGTATAACTACCGAGGGTAACCGCAGGACGTTCACTAGTTTATAATGTTAGTGGGATTCATTTCAATTATTCGTTAGTTGTTATGCTTAAGTTAATTTTTCTGCGTATTATACTTGTCATTAAGCTTTACCTAGCAAGCCAATAAAACCGAGTTATTATCATTCTGTGTTTATTTTTATCCAACTTATTACAGCAGCAATAAGGTATTCGCTGTCGCGGGCCGGATTGATGACACTGGCGGGCCGTAGTTTGGAGACCCCTGGTATGGACCATCCCGCTGAGAAGGATCTGTACTCTGTGTTGCCAATCAATATAGCCAAAATTATTCGCTATCACCACGACATTTGACTTTCTTGCACTCTTCGGTAGATATGGGGATACGACAACGGCAACAAAAAATAAATGAATAAAGGAATGACCGGGAATTCAGAGAATATGAAAACTAACTGTTTTTAAAAAATTAAAATGTCCTATTAATGACAACTGAGCTTACAGATTATTATTTATTATAATTTTAATAAAAAAAAAAAGAAGAAACTGAAATTAGAAAATCCACATCACCAAACGAAAAAAAAAAAATCAAAATCCATTTAACTTCGAGCCCGCGTAAGTCGAGATATTAGTGTACTCGTTAAGCATCATATCTTGTATCTACACATAGTTTTCAATGCGGCGGCTTTGTATTAAATGAGACACTTACCAGCAATACAAGTTCTAAGCATTACAAATAATAATAGCATGAATGGAAACTATTTTTTTCTTCTAATGCAGCTGGCTAATAGACCGTGATCTTTCGCCATAAGGGCTGCACCGATGTTACTCACTTTGCATTACCCATGGGGCGCGTGTAACTTGATGGTAAGCCACGGAGTAACAATGCCTCCGCAACGCTCTACGATCCTATTAGGACCGGGACCTACAGTTTAAAGTGGATTCGAACCAGTACAAGGACCATGGGCAAAGCCGGGATTTGAGCCCGATACCTGTGGTGCCGAGCGGCAGAGCGCTACCCACTCGGCCATTCAAGCCCCATGAATGGAAACTAATATTTGCAGAAGAAACCCATCAATGTCTGGTTTTAATTTCACTTTAAGATCTATTATAAGTATGAATGCTTTAAAGAAAACTACTTCGTATACTTTCGCCACTACATCGGCCAACAAAAATGATAAAAAGAAAGCTTATCGATAAGCACTTTCGAACATTTTCACTTTCACAATAGAATTGCCTCAGAAATCAATGTCTTTCGCCCCTCTATGTGTTGGAGAATTGCACATAGTATTCCCTATCGCCGAAAATAAAATATTCCGTAAGAAATATGCTGCACCCGATTTTAATAAAAGAACATTAAATATATTTTTAATTCTGAGTTTCTTCTTCTTTGGCGCAACAGCCCCATGATGACAAGACCGGACAATTCGGTACAAGAGAAATTTTCTTTTTACGGACTAGGGCTGTCAATCCCACGCCCAACAGGCATATTAGACCGGGACCTGTGGTTTAAAGTGGATTCTGAACTATTACAAACATCCATGGCACCACTAGGTCTGTAACCCGAAACCTGTGGCACCGATTGTTACTATTACTACTACACCACACCACATCACTGTGCCTAGAATTGAGTTGCCCCTATACTGTTTGAGAATGATGTGGGTGAAAGTCTGGGCTCTGTGACGCTCTACCGTCATATGAGACCGGGACATACGATTTAAAATGGAATTTAAAATGGATTCCGAACCACTACAAACATCCATGGCACCGCCAAGTCTGGAACCGAAACCTGTAGCACCGAGTGCTACTATTACTACTACTAGTAGTAGTACTACACCAAACCACATCACTGTGCTTTGCACACACCACTTCACTGAGTTGCTCCTTTACAGTTTGGGAATGATGTGGGTGAGAGGAAGTCTAATTGGGCTCTGTGGCGCTGTACGGCCATATGAGACCGAGACCTACGACTTAAAGAGGATTCCGAACCACTACAAACATCCATGGCAAGCACCAAGTGCCAGGGCGTTGATCACTCAGCCATCAGGCCGCAATTCTGAGTTTAAAGATATAAAAATCCAGATGCTCACGTACAGGCTAAATTTTGAAAAATGAAGACAAAACAAAAATTACAGTTTTAAAACAGAATATGTATGTGTCTGAGCGCTTATAAAGATTTGAAAGGTGAAAGTAAGGACATGAAATGTAGCAATTTAAACAAACCCGATCTTTCAGTAGCTGCTCATTAAAACAACTACTACCACTAACAGAAACTTCGTTTTGTAAGAACATTTACTTCATTAAATTTTTTTTTTTTAAATCTGGCAATCTGGTTTAGCATTTTTTTTTTCAAATACACCTGGCAAACACTTAGACAATTGTCTTAGATACCTTAAGGCAAGTGCTGCACAGACGTTACTCACTTACCACTATCAAGGAGGTGCGTGTAGCTTGAAGATACGCTACGGACGCGGAGTACTAATACCCCAGCAACTCTCAACTCTCTGCTGTGCTATTAAATCAGAAACTACGGTTTAAAGTTGCTTCGGAACCAATACAAACATTCATAGCACCGCCGGGACTCCAACCCGAAACCCGTGGTACCGAGCACCAGAGCTCTAGCCACTCGGCCATTCAAGCCCTGTTTAGAATTCTTTACTATGCAATTTTTGAGAAATTTGTCCATTGACATCACCATCCCCGTACACAAAATGAATATCTGAAAGTTCTGAATTCGAATACTGTTTCAATTGTTGACAAATGATTTCCTGCATGCTGTTATCGGTTAATCTAAACAGTAAGCGTTATTACAAAACGTTACAATTCCGGATGTTCTCTAATGAAAAGAATTCTATTTTTTTTTCTGTCTTAGATAATGTATTATTTCATAAGTTATTTTCCGAGCTTCCTGTAATAAATCAAATAAATAAAACATCAATTTAGTTATGCCTAACGGGACCATAGATAGCTCATTTTCAAACAGATTTTCGGAACGCCAAAATGTGTCGTGTAGTGCATGTATTGACTGAAAAAGAGTTTATTAATCGAAATGAAAATGTAGGCTTATTTTAGAAGTATTCACTGATTTCTAATATAAGTCACAAAACTTGAACACTTTAACTCTAGGATGTTTCAAACGAAAATCATGGTATGGATTTATACAAATATTTTCACATGTAATCCATGTGTAAATATTTTTTATGTAAACTAATTTATTTTCAATAATTTGGATTACATGATTTTTCGTATGAATATCAATTATCAATCAATGTATTTTATATCTAGATTCGACATTAAAAGAACTTTTCTTTTATGAATTTGTGGAAAAATAGAAACATCCAATTGAAACTTGACTTCATGTGTGCTTTGAGATTTATGCTCGAGTTAGCTCCTTTATCTCAATTTATGAAAACGTTCTGCACATTAAAAAGTACTGATGATGACCAATAAAATATAATAGAAAACTTTAAGTGTCAAAATTCGTTAATACATGATGATCTGCATTGGTGTCAGTTATCGTGCTAAGATTTAAACATGCTTTGAATGAAATAAAATGGGTCCCAGCTATTCGGGCAACCAAAAGAGAGGTTTGGTTTATCGCTTTACGGTCATCTTGTGCACACTTTAGGCTAAACAGACCGGGACCTACAGTTTAACGTGGATTCTGAACAACTAATAAACATCCTTTCCACCACCAGAATTTGAACCTGAAGCCTCTGTTACCATCGGCCATTGAGCACGCTAACCAGTTTGCCATCAGGCCGCATGTGGCCCGAGGAGTTACGATGCATTTCCAAAGTGGTCCGCAAGATCATTTGGATTGGCCACCCCTGTTTTAAATGGTCCTGTTTTATGGGATAAAAAATTGTCACTTTAAGTAGTGCCATGTAATGATGAAAAAACAATTAGGGCGTGGCAGAATTTCCCTTTTAATACGCTTTTATTAGTTTCACCTGTATGTTTGTTTGTAATCGACTCTTTGGGCTCGATTTTGCCCTACTTTAAGCGATCCGATTTAATTTAAACGTTGTCGACTTATCAAGGACCGACGACACTAAAATATTTTGATAAGTTTATTATCTCAACATGATTAGGATCGCCAGTATAAGTGATTTTATTTTAACTTATGAAGAGACATTTGACCCATGTAGAATGAAAGTACCTAAGACTTCCAAACTACGTGGGACAGTGAAACAACTACGGACTAGCGCAACAACAGCGCGCCTGACTACAGATCAGGAGATTCCCTGTTCGAATCCTGCTTGGCTCGACATATTCGCATTTAGCCTTTGCTTTACTCACAATTAAATTATTGTAAAAACTATAGTTCCAGTCCTCCGCACCGGGACCTCATTTAAATATTATAGTTTGAAAAAACTAAAAAACACGCTTTTAGAGCTAATCGACCTAAAAAATAATTGTTAACATTAGAATAAAATGACTGACGAGAAAATGAATGTCGCTGTTCTAAAAGCATTGGGTGCCGATACCAATCGTTATAATTTTTCACTAGTTTCATTCTGAAATGCAGAGTTAGTTTAAATATGTCAAACAAAGCATCCCACGCTTTTAGAACAGTGACATTCGTCAGTGACATTCGTCACTGTCTATATTTCTCGTCAGTCATTTTATTCTAATGTTAAAAATTTATTTTTTACTTTATAGGTCGATTAGCTCTAAAAGCGTGTTTTTAGTTTTTTTAAACGATAATATTTAAATGAGGTCCCGGTACTGAGGACTGGAAATATAGTTCTTACAATAATTTAATTGTGAGTAAAGCAAAGGCTAAATGCGAATATGTCGAGCCAAGCGGGATTCGAACAGAGAATCTCCTGATCCGTAGTCAGGCGCGTTATCCGTTGTGCCGCTGTCCCACGTAGATCTTAGGTACTTTCACGTTTGAATACGTACATTACACGTTTGAATGTCTTAGGTACTTTCATTCTACATGGGTTAAATTGCTCTTCATAAGTTAAAATAAAATCACTCATCCTGACGATCCTAATCAAGATGAGATGATAAACTTATCAAAATATTTTATCGTCGTCGGTAATTGATAAGTCTACAACGTTTAAATTAAATCGGATCGCTTAAAGTAGGGCAAAAATCGACCCCAAAGAGTGAGTTACAAACAAACATACAGGTGAAACTAATAAAAGCGCATTAAAAACTGTCACATTAATTAGTGCCATGTTATGATGAAAAAACAATTAGGGCGTGGCAAGATTTTCCTTTTTTAGCAAGAATCTACTGTCCTCTAAAGTAAAAAACATATAGCCACCAATCCAATAAGGTTTAAAAGAAACCTCACACACCAACTAAGTGAATCAGCAATGCGTAAGCCTCGTTAGCTCAACAACAGCAGTCGCTTCCTATCCGGAACCGTTTTGCTGCGTTATTAGAATCTTTTTATCTGTTGGCGTCCTTGCATCGTTAATAAAGACACAGGTCGTACGAGTGATTCACCGTGGGTGCAGCCATGAACCACCTGATTCATAGGCGGGAAAGGAATCGATGCCATTTTCCACCCCACCTGCTTACAATTACGTCCAGTCATCGCCAGTGAATGAACATTTCTTTTTATCCACTGATTTACATAACAAATGTTTTTCTAGTTTCCTCAAAAAGTCATTGAATGTTACATCTGTGAGAAATAAAAAGATATTTAAAGATGGAAAAATCTTTTGACAAGGCTTTTTCTTTTTCAATTCCTTCTATTAGCTCACACTCTCCCTATATATATCTTGTTCAAATTTTCAATCGTTCATAAAATACTTTTTATTCATCCACTCGAGTTCAAATACATTTTTTTTTTTTAACTTGTAGTGGATGACATTTTATGCTAATGTAGTTTTTTTCAAATATTAATTCATTCATTAAATTTAATTAATTCATTTCGGTTTTATTTGGATTTAAGTTGCATATATCTAGCAATAGATGGCGCCAGATAAACTTAAAAAAATGAATGAAAATTATTTATAAAGGACTTTCTGCAATAGAGTGAAAAAAAAAAAGTAGGAATTGACTTTAAGAAATTTTTTTTTATATATTACTTGTTTGAAGATTAGTTTGGTTTGTCGCATAAATTTTATTTACAAAAAATATTTACAAGGCATTGTTGTTGCAAAGAGTAAAGCAATACTAACACACAATTATTGATTAATTGTTTTTGATTGCCAGTGAACACGATTGTCGATTGACAATCATTCTTGAAGCAAGACGAATTCTATTGGCCATAAGTTACTCGTCTCGAAGAAATGGTGAGGTTTGGTTTGTCGCTCTATGGTCATTTTGTGCACACTTTAGGCTAATTAGACCGGTACCTACAGTTTATCGTGGATTCGAACCCCTCTCAAACATCCATGCCATCGCCAGGATTTGGATCTGTAACCTGTGGTACCAAAGGCCAGAGTGATAACCAACTGGCCATCAGGCGTCTTACATTTTTGTGAGAAAATGTTTTTTCACTTTTGCATCCAATTTGGGTGAATTTAGTGGCTGGTTTGGTTTGTCGCTCTACGGTCATTATCTTTAGGCTAATTAGACCGGGACCTACAGTTTAATGTAAATTCCGAACCACTCACAAACATCCATTCCGCCTCCAAGATTCGAACCTGAAGCCTGTGGTACCAAAGTGCCAGAGCGCAAGCTAATTGACCATCAGGCCGCAGTGGCTGGTGAATAACGCGTTTTATAATCGAGTAGGCTCGATATCCGATGCCGTAAAGAAAGAAAACAGAAAAAAAGTGTTATGTGCCAGATATAGTCACAAAAACCCATAGGACAGAAACTACTTCCGTTAGGATCGAAGGCAAAGAATGGTGATTGTGAACCACTCATATATCATCTCCCCCTAGGGTTATTCGTTATAAATTATGATTTCAATATCGTAGCAGCGTTTTCAATAATGGGGGCCAGTACCACAGGCTTGTTCGGGATTCGTTGATCATTCCGGACTTGGGGGCAGAATTTGAATGGCCATTAAAATGATGCATACTAATGCAGCTGGCAAACACAGACGTTCGAGTGCTCGTTGATCATTGGAATTCCAGGTTGATGATTGAAGAATGATCCACGCGGGTAACAATGCCCCCGCAACGCTCTACGATGCTGTTAAGACCGGGAACTTTTTTTGATTCGCATAACAATGCACCGCACTTAAAAATGATGCATGAAAAAGCCACTCGGCCATTACTTAAAACAAACTTAATATTAAAATAGCAAAAAGGCAATGAAAATGCATTGATAAAAAAGGGAACTAAATTCAAATTTAAAACTATTTTATTTTCATACATAATATTTTCTAGTTACATTATTTTAGCTCTCGCATTTAATATGTTTACAAGTTACCATTCGTTAATATAAGATAATATATAGGTTGTTTAAGTTGGGGCATGCTGGCCGAATGGATGGCGCTCGGTACCACAGGTTTAGGGTTCGATTCCCGGCGGTGCCATGGATGTATGTTATGTTTTGGAATCCACTTTAAACCCTAGGATCATAGAGCATTGTGGGTGGGGGGTAGTGTTACTCTCGTCCGCAGCATATCTTCAAGCTACGTGGGCCACTGTGAAGTGCTAAATGAGCAACAGCAGTGCAGCCCTTGCTTATGGCGTAAAGATTAACTATCTCTGCATTGCCAGCTGAATTAGGAAAAATGTTGTGTAGGTTTGTTTTGTCTCTCAACGGTTATTTTATGCATATTTTAGGCTAAATAGACCGGGTCCCATCGTTTAATGTGGATTCCGAAACCACTCACTAACATCCATGCCACCATCAGCATTCGAACCTGAAGCCTGTGTGTACCAAATGTCAGAACGCTTGCTAATCGGCCATCAGGCAATAAACAAAATGTCGTTTAAGTTAGTTCGTGGCCCTCAATGGCTGAGTGGTTAGCGCTCGGTACCACAGGTTTCGGGTTCGAGTCCCGGCGGTGCCATGGATGTTTGTAGTGGTTCGAATCCACTTTAAATAGGTCCCGGTCTTAATAGGATCGTAGAGCGTTGCGGGGGCATTGTTACTTCAATTATACGTATCTTCAAACGCGCCTCCTGGGTAATGCAAAGTTAAACCTGGCAATTCCAAATAGCAAATGCATTATCCTTGGCAAAATAGCAAATACATAAAAATGTAAACCAAATCACGACATTGACAATCCCACGACATATTTGCCACGAAACATTTTCGCAACATTGTGTGACATTAAACAAAAAGAAAAAAAAAAAAAAAAGATCCTATTTCCAGCCAAATAAAGAAAAATTCGCACGTTATTCATAGCAAAATAAAAAAAAAATTCTCTTACTAACTTCCACACACATTTCACAATCCAATGTTTACCACAATCCAATTTAACAAAATTTCTCGGAATGCTTAACACGCTTTTTTTCCTACAAAAAAGGAAGTGGTTATTGCATTAAAGAAGAGTATGTTCTTACATTTTTGTGAATGTTTTTAAATTTTCGCATCCCATTTGGGTGAATTTAGCGACACAATTTCGGCCCGAAATCCGATGCTGAAAAGAAAAAAAAAACGGATAAAGTGTTATGCCAAATAGAGTCACGAAAAATCCATAGGGCGGAAACTACTTCCGTTATGAAAGAAGGCGAAGAATGATGATTATGAACCCCTCAGATATCATCCTCTAAAGTTATTTGCTATAAATTGTAGTGGCAAATACAGCATTACACAGGGACTACCACACTTAGTCCCTGTGTAATGCTGTATTTGCTACATATATGCTGTTCCAGTAACGAATGGCTTCAGGTGATAGTGCCCGACAGAATGGCTTCAGGTGATAGTGCCCGTCAGAATGGCTTCAGGATAGTGTTACTCGCGTCCATAGCCTATCTTCAAGCTATACATGCCCTCTGGGTAGTGCTAAATGAGTAACAGAGGTTCAGCCCTTTCTTTATGGCATAAAAGATTAACTGGCTCTGCATTGCCAGCTGTATTAGAAAAAAAAAAATTGTGTAGGTTTGGTTTGTCCCTCTACGGTCATTTTGTGCACACTTTAGGTTAAATAGATCGAGGTCCTACCGTTTAATGTGGATTCCGACCACTGACAAACATCCATTCCACTTCCAGGATTCAGACCTGAAGCTTGTGGTACCAAAGGTCAGAATGCTATCTAATTGGCCATCAGGCAATAAAAATGTCGTTTAAGTTAATTGGTTATTTTTTTATACCAATTCAAATACGAAGATCACAGTAAGATGCATTAAACCTTGGCCAAATAGCAAATGCATTAAAATGTAAGCCAAATCACGACATTGACAATCCCACGACATATTTACCACGAAACATTTTCGCAACATCGTGCGACATTAAAAAAAAGATCCTATTTCCAGCCAAATAAAGCAAAATTCGCACGTTATTCACAACAAAAAAAAAAAAATTCCTCCTACTAACTTCCACACACATTTCACAATCCAATGTTTACTTAACAAAATTTCTCAGAATGATCCAACACGCTTTTTCCTACAGAAAAGGAAGTGGTTATTGCATTAAAACGCAATCCTTTTAAGCAAAAAAAAAAAAAGAATACCTCAAAGGAAAAAAATAGTAATTGGAGATCTGTGTCTTCTTTAAGAATGAACGCGCGAAAATATGTGTGACCTTCAGGGCCTACAGGCTAACTAAGTTTCAGCCTAGGGCCTCAAGATCAAGAGGGGCGGGCCTACATTCAAATTGTTAGCAAAATTAGAATTACACTATTCTAAAAACAGTAAAAACAGATTTAAATATATAGTTGGATTGAATATCAATTCTTAAATAAAATAACTATTAACATAAAATATAATATGGTATACAATTTGATAGTTTTTTTTTTGTGATCTGGAGTTTGTTTGAATATAAAGTTCCATTTTTTGTTTAATTTAAAATTCATAATAATTCATACTTAAACTTTAAATGCGAATTATTATGAAATAAATTTATCTGAATTGAATTTGCTTTCATCTTCAATGTATTGAATATATTTCATTTAATTTGATAGAAAATAGGATAATTTTTATTTTCGTAGCCAAAGATTTTTAGTATTTGAATGAATTTTGTTTCTTTGTAAATGTAGTGTGTTATGTTTGATTAGTTATTGCTACAAGTACTCTATAGGGTGCTGAGAATAAATGTCCAAATAAGTGTTCTCGACTTTTATTTTATTTATTATCCGTGCTATATTTTTATAAAGATTAGTTCCAATCCCAACATGTTTCATTTAACATATTGATGTATATCACAGTAATAAGGTATTTTATTATCTCTCATGTAACTTACAAACTTAAAAATGGGAGGTGAAAGGGCCTCATAAGTGGAATAGCCTAGGGCCACTTTTCATCTAAATCGGGCCTGGTGACCTTGTAATGCCATATTTTACTAGCGTAATTTACGATACAAGAACTATGCAGTAGAAATTAAAACTGTATTTTTTTTTAAAGAGGAGAAATAGTTGTCGAACATGTCTTTAGCATAATAATAAGTTCCCAGTAAAACCGGAAGTTGTTTGTTGTGTGAAAATGGAAAATCACCTGTTCTCAGACTTGACGATTGAGTGATGAACCGGAAATATTTAGTTTTTGATGACAGTTTAATAAAAGTACTTACCGTTAATTATTTTTAAGTTGTTAACTTTTCAATCACGTTTCCGTTTTCGTTATTTATTATTTTATAAATGAAAGAAGGTATTTGCAGATCTTAAAACAATAGGAAAATATACAATTATTTTTAATAGATAATTTTTTTTTAATTATTTTAAATTGCATATAATAGTCATTTTTAAATTTGGTGATTACTTTTATCAATAATGTGATAGAAAATTAAAGATGGTATTTAATGAATTATTTATGATTTTTACTGCAATTTGCCAAAATTAAAAAAAAAAAAAAAAAAAAGGTAAAAGTACAAGTTTACAAACTTCAAGTACAAAATTAAAAATAGAAAATAATTAATAGTTTCAAAATTACAAAAATTATAATATTTTAAAATATATTTAGCCTTAAATAAATGAACACTGATATTTAAAATTGCACAAATTTATAATATTTTGAAATATATTTAGCCTTTAATAAATTCACTATTATTTAAAAATGTACAAAATTATAATATTTTTAAAATATATTTAGCCAAACGTAAATGAACACTGATATTTAGAAAAATGTACAAATTTATAATATTTTTTAAATATAATTAGCCTTGAAAAGATTAACACTGATATTAAAAAATAATAATAACGATGTTTATTTTTGCAAATTTTCTGAAATTTCATTAATTTATAAATGCCGATTTTCATGATAAAAACTTTTTTCTTATAATAGAATAAAATTTATTTATTCTTATTATTTTACAGTTATTTGCAATAAAATAAAATAATAAATAAAATAATTATAAGTTTATTATTTTATATTATAATAAATAAAATAATTTTAATAGACTTGAAAAGTTAATTATTAGGTTAACTAAACAAGGTTAATGCACAAATTGTTTTTTGGGAAATAATTTGTAAATAATACACAAATATAACGGTAGTTAAAATTAAATGAAATTCATTAAATATTATAAATAAGATTTAACTACTTTTATTAAATCAATAACTTTTAAATAAATCAATTAAAATTTATTTTAAAGTTTCTTTCTTTACAGCGTTTTTATACGAAATTAATAATTAATTTTTAAAAAAAGTAACATTCAACAGCGTTTACAAAAATTTTTTTTTATTAAATTTGATTTTATTAAAATTTTTATTCACAAATAAGTATTACAGTTAGAAAATTTTAAAAGTTTATTAATAAAGTCATTTTTTGTGTTTACAGAACATGAAAATGAAAACGATTTTTCCAACTATAGAAAAAAAAAATTTTCTTTAAAAAATAATTATTTTTCGAAATTAATAAATACAGATTTCTTATGTTTTAGAAAAATATATGGAAAAAAATTCGATGAAAAATTGCAACTATGTATGTGATTTATAAAAACAAAAAGCATAAAATTAATTAGAATATATTATGTTTTCAAAAGCTACTAATGTTTAAAAAAATTGTATAATGGTATTAAATTTGAATTGATATCAGAAAAGTCTGCATCCTATCAGTTTATACTGAGTTGCCAATGCATGGGCTTTGCTTTACGATTAAATTGCGGCTTTAGGTTCGTATCCTGGCGGTGGCATGGGTGTTTATTAGTGGTTTGGAATCTACGTTAAACTGTAGGTCCCAATATAATTAGCCCAAACTGTGCAAAATGACCGTTGATTTGGTCACAAACAAAAGTAATAAAGACCCGTCACCTACTGACAGATTTCCAGATAGGGAGATAATTTTTTATTTTGAGGGTAGGTTTGTTAGCCCTATGCCCACCGCTCTACGGTCAGATAAGACCGGAACCTGAGGTTTAAAGTAATTCAGATAGATAGATAGATAGATATTGTACATTAGTAGTTAAATGGGTATATATTCTGTTTTCAAATGCTACTAATGTTTAAAAAATTAAAAATGATATTAAATTAGAATTGATGTACTTTTTAACGCGATATTGAATTGATATCAGAAAGTCTGCATTCATCAATTTATACTGAGTTTCCAATGCATGGGTTTTCCGCCAAGATTATCCAATCGGATAGCGCTCTGGCCTTTGATACCACAGGCTTATGGATCGAATCCTGGCGGCGACATGGATGTTGGTGTGTGGTTCGGATTCCACTTTAAACTGTAGGTCCCGGTCTAATTAGCCTAAAGTGTGCAAAAAAAAATGATCGTGGAACAACAAACCAAGATTAAGTTTTTACTTAAAGACCTGGGTTTTTTGGTTTTCATTTCTAAAGTTCATGAAAATTCTCGGCTTTCAGGTCTTATTGTGGAAATGGATACATATAATAATCATTATAATGCGAAAGATGCATATTTATTAAACTATGTTGCAGTTCTACTAAAACAAAATAGCTTATGTTTTCCAAAATGTTATTAGTTTGACTTTTTTGTTTAGATAAAAATATTAATTTGTCAACTTCATGCTACCTAATGCATCTACTTCAGCTTGCTCCTTCTTCTTCTTTTGTTGCTGTTATTTTACATCGTAAAAAAAAAAAATTTACGCTAACTTTTATTAATACCCGACTCGTGGCTTAGTAACAACTTTCACCGATAATGAGCATTAAGGATGGTTCAAATCCGCTGGCGGCTTTGTTGTAGACACCGTTCTAAAAAACGAAGAGACTCGATAGCGTTTGTGGTGTTCAGCATGTTGCCTCATTAGTCGGTGATAGTTTTTCTCCCATCCCTACGCAAATGCGGGGTAGTTCCCCATAAAAAGTCCTCCCGGAAGGTACTGCAGTTCTTCTTCAGTGGATTCGTCCTTAAAGTAGATTCCGAATCACTATAAACAACCATGGCACCGCAAGACGCTTAGCAACACAAACGCCATCGAGGCTCCTCGTTTTTTTTGAAACAGTGTTTACGACAAAGCCTCCAGAAGATTGAACCTCCGCCCTAATGCTCACCAGCGGCGTGAGTTGACACTAAATCACGAATTAGGCAGATACTTTAATTGTAGCAGATTTAAAAGTAGGAGATATTTTGAAAATAGGATATATTTTGAAATTAAGTGATTTAAAAAATTGGATGTATATTGAAAATTAAGCGATCTGAAAGTAGCTAATTTGAAAAAAAATATATTTAGAAAGTAGCTCTGAAAACAAGAGATATTTTTGTTCGTCGGACACTCTGGTGGAGTTTTTCAGGTTTCTCCCATATGAAAATGCGGTAGTAGCCCCTAAAGTTCTCAAGGAAGGCACTACCCTCCTTCTTCAACGACACGAGCAGAAGTCAGACTTCTACCTAGGGATATTCCATCAAAAATAGCAGCTACCCTTTCCTTCTTCCTTCCTACCATGAGGAATACGACGACAACAACAACAACAAAAAGTCTCAGCCTTTTCTCATTCATTACCTTTTAAATGGATTTTAAACTAGTTTTCTCATATCATTTTGAGGATCAGTAGAAAAGAATTTAAACATTGTTAAATTAGAACAATACTGTAATTAGGTGACCTAATTTTCCAGGCAACGCCCTGTTTAATTTAAGTAAATATTATTAAAACATTATGTATCTTAATAACGTGCATTATAATGCAAACCTTTCTATCCTTGTACCTGGTGACCTTCGTCAAGGTTATTAAATTTACGTGTTTGTTTTTTAGGCATGTATACCTCATTATATTAAATATACTAATGCAATATAATAGATATAATTAGGTTCATTCAAATAATTAGATTAATAATAATTAGTTCACTGATTCAGTAAATATATAATTCCCATCACAATTTAGGCAGTAAATGAGGAGGTAGAATTTCACATTAAAAGAAATATTTCATTCACAAAACAATTTGGCTCTACTTATGGAAGTTGGATTTTTAGACAAAGATTTTTGAATGATTAACCCCTGTAATATTAACTGTAATATAACCCCTGTAATAGAAAACCTTTTAACTACCAATGTACAATATATATATATACATTAAATGGGGCTGGGAGCGAGTGACTGGGCTCAGTGCCATAGGCTTCGGGCTCGAATCCAGGCAGTGTCACGGATGTTTGAAGTGGTTCGGCATTTAATTTAAGCCGTAGATCCCAGTCTAATATAACACTACTACTACACCACACCGCATCACTCACTAGAGCTGAGTTGCCCCTATACAGTTTGGGAATGATGTGAGAGAAGAAGTCAGGTTGGACTCCGTGATGCGTTTACAGTCATAGAAGACCGGGACTACCGTTTAAAATGGATTCGAATCACTACAAACATCCATGGCGCCACCGGGACTCGAACTCGAAACCTGTGGCTCTAGACGCCAGGCATTCCGAGTGCCATTCAGACCCCAAAGTCTAATATGACAATAGAGCATTGGATGTAGGGCTGACAACCCTACCCCCTAAAAACGAAAACCTCTCCTGCTCAAAATCTGTCAGCAGGCAGACGGCCTTATTTGGGTTAATTAGCTGTTGCGCCAATGAAGAATATATTAAATGATTATAACTCAGTAATAAATATTTTGAATTTATATTTTAAAAAATTTTGTATTTTTAAATATTAAATATGTGAACTTCTGATAATAGTTATCAATGAAATTACAAGACCTATATGCTGATTCCATATATCCATTTTCAAAATTCCAAATTATAAAAACAATAACTTGATAGAATCGGGAAATTATTAATTTAAATAATTGAATTAAAATTCCTCATATAGAAATAGACGTTGCTTTAAAAATATCAGAACAAATAATAGCAAGAAGCCGTGTGGTCTCATGGAAGAAGGGAAGGGGACTTCTGTTGTGATGGATCACCCGTAGGTAGAAGTCTGACTTGGCTCCGAGTCACTGAAGAATGAGTGCAATACTTTTGGAGGAACTACCTTGCATTTGAGTATCCTCTGGGAGAAAATATGGAAAACTCCCACCAGGTAGTCCGACAAACAAGGCAAGATGATGAACATCCCAAACGCCCTCGAGTCTCCTCTTTTTCTGAAACAGTGCCTACAAAAGTCGCCAGAGGATTGAAACTCACCCCTAATGCTCACCAGCGGCACGTCATGTTATTAAAACAGAGAAAATTACCAGAGATAACATTAAAATAATGTTAAATAAATAAAAGAAAATTTAAAAAAAATAACAATATCTTAACTGTGAAGAAAAGAATATGAAATCATTAATGAAATTTTAGCCACAAAATTCCTTATATATATATCAATAAACTGTTCCATCAAAGGCAACTTTTAAAAACACTTTGATTGCTCAATTTTTTCCTTACATTTTCTATATATATTTTAACATTTTATGAATTTCTTATAAAAAATTACAATATTTTTTTCGCATATAGTTAGTATATGGTAAGCATGTAAATTGAAAATGAATCATAAATAAATTTACAAAGTAGAAACTGTAAATAATTGTAAATCAATTCATAATAAGGTTTCGGAGAAAATCCACTAAATTTCACTTCAAAATTCCTTGTATCTAAACTGTCCAACGCTAATTATAAACTGTAACCATATTTCTTCTTGCGCACTGGCAAGAGCGCTCCCTATGGCGTTCGGGAGAAATATGTTAGCCCGCAGACTCTCACAGGAGAGGAAGTATATTTTGCGCATCCTGCGTGTATCTGAGTAACGGGTTTTCGGCTCAGAAAATTTGAGGGATTTATAATTATATTTTGGTTCACGAATTTATAATTATATGTCTTTAGATGTGTTAAATAGTGTATGTCTCTAATTGTATGTGTGTGGTGTTTGTACGTGTTTCAATAAAGCCGTGAGTTCTCCAATCTGTGCCTTAAGTATTTCAACCCAACTACACCCAGTTACAATCTGGTTGCCCAATATGCACATTACAAAAAAAATTGTTTTGTCGTTTGATAACGTTGAAATTTCTTATATTTGTAAAAATATTAATTTATGAATATTTTAATATATTTTTTTAAAATTACATTATTTCTTATTTATACGTAAAATTATAATAGATTAGACTGCATAAATTTACAATGTTTCAAAAAAAAAAAACTATTCAAAATGAAGGCGATACTTTTACAGTAAAGAAAATGTATTGCACATCGAATGTAAAATGAGCTTTCCGTAGAAAATCCACCAAATTTAACCTCAAAACTCCTTATATGTATATATCTAAATTGCCCAAACGCTAATTATAAACAAAACAATTTTTTTGTCGTTTGAAATTTCTTATGTTTCCTGTAAAAATATTAATTTATAAGCATTTCATATATATATATATATATATTAATATATTTAAAAAATGATTAAGATGCTAATTATTAAATTTTTTATTGAAATTAAAAATTATTAAAATTTTAATTTCATGTAAAATATTGTACGTAAAAAATTGATTTATTTGATTATATGATATATTTTTAAAAACTTCAAATATTTCTTTTTTTTTTTACGTAAAATTATTATACATTAGACTGCATAAATTTACAATGATTAAAAAAAAAAATTATTCAAAATGCAGGCGATACCTTGCCTTCAATAAAAATGCATTGCACATCGAATGAATAATAAGCTTTCCCTAGAAAATCATTCAAGAATTAACCACAGAAATCCTTATATATAATATGTATATACATAGGGTTTGCAAGAAAATAATTGTGGTTTTCACCATTGAAATACATTGTAAAACTTTCTTCACAGCGTATTATTCAAAACTGTTCCACCAACGCTAATAGTAACGCGAACAATACTTGTTTTGTGGTTTAAATATTTTTATGTCATTTGCAAGCATTTAAATTTTGCAAGAAAATTATTGCGGTTTTTCACATTGAAATACCTTGTATAAAATTAATGTACTTTCTTGCCAACATATATCAAAACTGTTCCACCAACGCTAATAGGACACAAACAATATTTATTTTGTGGTTTCAATTTTTCTTATGTTATTTGCAAGCCTTTAAATTTATGTACATTTAAATTTACCTTAAATGAACTACAATATTTTTATTTATTACAAAATGAATCATAGAAAAATTAATGACATTTAATCGTTTAATAAAATATATTAGTGCACCTTGTATAAACTTAATGTACTTTTTGCCAGCATATATCAAAACTTTTCCAATAACACTAATAGTACACAATTTTTTGTGGTTTGAATATTCTTATACATTTAAAATGTACATTTTAATTTACTTTTTTAAAGAACTACAATGTTATTTCAGCTTTATTTATTACAAAATGAATCATAGAAAAAAATTAATGACATTTAACCGTTTAATAAAATATATTAGTGCACCTTGTATAAACTTAATGTACTTTCTTGCCAGCATATATCAAAACTTTTCCACCATCAAGTATAGTATAGTAAAGTATAAACAAGTATAGTACACAAGTAGAGTACAACAAGCATAGTACACAACAATACTTGTTTTGTGGTTTGAATGTTATGTTATTTGCAAGCATTTAAATTTATATACATTTTAATTTACATTTAATGAACTACAATATTATTTCAGCTTTATTACAAAATGAATCATAGCAAAAAAAATTGATGACATTTAATCGTTTAATAAAATATATTAGTATACCTTGTATAACTTAATGTACTTTCTTACCGACATATATCAAAACTTTTCCACCAACAAGTATGGTATAGTAAAGTATAAACAAGTATAGTACACAAGTATAGTACACAACAATACTTGTGGTTTGAATGCTATGTTATTTGCAAGCATTTAAATTTATGTACATTTTAATTTACATTTAATGAACTACAATATTATTTCAGCTTTATTACAAAATGAATCATAGAAAAAAATTAATGACATTTAATCGTTTAATAAAAATATATTAGTGCACCTTGTATAAACTTAATGTACTTTCTTGCCAGCATATATCAAAACTTTTCCAATAACACTAATAGTACACAAAGAATACTCGTTTTGTGGTTTGAATATTCTTATGTTATTCACAAGCATTTAAATTTATGTACATTTTAATTTACTTTTTAAAGAACTACAATATTATTTCAGCTTTATTTATTACAAAAATGAATCATAGAAAAAATTAATGACATTTAACCGTTTAATAAAAATATATTAGTGTACCTTTGTATAAACTTAATGTACTTTCGTACCGACATATATCAAAACTTTTCCACCATCAAGTATAGTATAGTAAAGTATAAACAAGTATAGTACACAGAGTACAACAAGTATAGTACACAACAATACTTGTTTTGTGGTTTGAATGTTATGTTATTTGCAAGCATTTAAATTTATATACATTTTAATTTACATTTAATGAACTACAATATTATTTCAACTTTATTACAAAATGAATCATAGCAAAAATTGATGACATTTAATCGTTTAATAAAATATATTAGTATACCTTGTATAACTTAATGTACTTTCTTACCGACATATATCAAAACTTTTCCACCAACAAGTATGGTATAGTAAAGTATAAACAAGTATAGTACACAACAATACTTGTGGTTTGAATGCTATGTTATTTGCAAGCATTTAAATTTATGTACATTTTAATTTACATTTAATGAACTACAATATTATTTCAGCTTTATTACAAAATGAATCATAGCAAAAATTGATGACATTTAATCGTTTAATAAAATATATTAGTGTACCTTGTATAACTTAATGTACTTTCTTACCGACATATATCAAAACTTTTCCACCAACAAGTATGGTATAGTAAAGTATAAACAAGTATAGTACACAACAATACTTGTGGTTTGAATGCTATGTTATTTGCAAGCATTTAAATTTATGTACATTTTAATTTACATTTAATGAACTACAATATTATTTCAGCTTTATTACAAAATGAATCATAGCAAAAAATTGATGACATTTAATCGTTTAATAAAATATATTAGTGCATATCAGCTAAAAAAAAAAATTTAATTTTTGCAAGAGAAATCACACAAGACTCAACCACAAAAGTCCTTATATATATATATGCATATCTAAGCCGTTCCAGCATCGCTCTAAACAACACTTGTTTTGTGGTTTTGGTGGTCAGCATTTGTTCCGTTTACAAAAGCTGTCGAAAGCGGTGACCTTGGCCTGTTTTAAACAGTTTTCGGTATCAGCTGCCTTTCTCCGCGCAGGGTTATTTTTGAGAATTAGGTGGAATACAGAAACTTTTCCCAAGGTTTCATACCGCTAAAATTACTAACAGAATTCAAATCGAAAAACTAAGTCGCTAATAGTGTTTTAATTAGTTGCCTTTTTTAAATGAGTTAAATTTAGTTAATTAGTTAAATTTCAATAAACATTCATCAGTGTTTGAGTTACGCTTGGATTTGTGAGACACTAAAAATGATTCCGGCGATTTTTGAAATGTCTGAATTCATTGAGCAGAAGGACTTGTTCAATTTTGTTTGCGGAAACGTATAGAATGTTCATTCGGTGAGCATTCCTACATCGTAAAGAAATGTTTACAAATGGTATAAATAGTTCAAAGAAGGCAGAGAACGCGTTGAAGACGAAGAGCCTGGTTCTTTTTCGGGGTGGTCGACCATCCACCGACCATGAACCGACGAAGCTCACGTCCAAAAAAATGAAAGATTTGGTGCTTGCAAACCGTCGATTTACAATTAGAGACATTGCGGATGATGTTGGAATTTTAAAAGTACCGGTCAATTCCATTTTGGGCCTCAAACGCGTCAAATCTCAATTGGTACCCAAAATACTGAATGTGTCAGTTCTGCATTGATTCTTCGTGACGTTTTCGCCAAAAATGAAACCCATATCGTTCCACAAGCACCGTATTCACACCGTGCGACTTCTGGCTATTCCCTAAACTCAAAAGACCACTCCGGGGAGTCGATTGAAGAAATTTAACGTGAATCGGCGAGCGCTTTGAAGGTCATCCCTGTCGATGACTTTTTAGCATGCATTGAAGATTGGAAAAAAAGTTGGCATAAGTGCATCGTTTCCGAGGGGATAACTTTGAAGGCGATGAAATAAATTTAGAAGAAAAAAAAAAAGTTTTTGAAAAAAAAAAATAATTGATGTTACTTTTGGGCACAGTAGTATTGTAATAAATTAGAAAACATTAAGTAAGTTTTCTTCTTGACAGTTAATTAATTAATTTTTAATAAATTAACGTCTTTTAATAAATAGACGGTTTCTCACTTTCTTCTCTCATCCACATAAGGAAACTCTTATTTAGAGCAATTAACTTCTCGTAGCGACTCTTTAGAATAAAAAACAATATAAAAAAAAAAAAAAAAAAATTTAAGTCATTTCCTACTTTTTTTGTCACTCTATTGCAGAAAGTCCTTTATAAATAATTTCCATTCATTTTTTTTCAAGTTTATCTGGCGCCATCTATTGGTAGATACATGCAACTTAAATCTAAAAAAAAAACTAAAACTAATTAATTAAATTTAATGAATGAATTAATATTTGAAAAACTGCATTAGCATCCAGTGTCATCCACTACAAGTTCAAAAAAAAAAATGTATTTGAACTTAAGTGGATGAATAAAAAGTATTTTATGAATGATTGAAAATTTGAACAAGATATATATAGGGAGAGTGTGAGCTAATAGTAGGAATTGAAATTAATATGTTCAAGTGGCCGGCGATTTGTGCGCCTCTAGTTGAATATAAGGAAAATAAATGTGAGTTATTAAAATAGCCATTTCGCAACCTGCTCTGTCGAACACTTTCCTTTTAACCCTTAACCCTACCTTAGCTGTAAAGTTACGTTTAGCGTTGTTTCAGAGGATAAAACCAGCGAAATGAAAATATAACAGAGCTAATAATAACATCAAGTTGACTTTAGAAAATAAACTAAGAAAGAACAGGCTTCTGTAAGCCGCAGGGGGCCGCACGTAACTTCACCGCGGGCCACACAGAAATAACTTTTGCATGCGCGTGTGTGTGTTATTTAAAAATTTTTGTTTCTCTGTTAACATCAATAATTAAATAAATAAATATTTTAAAATAACAAAAACAAATTTTCAATAGGAATAGTTAATTTTTATATTTTAAATATAAATTATAAGATTATATACTTATAAATTATAAGATTTTCTGTTAGTGTATAGCAGGCAGGCACACACTTGTGAAGACCACGGACAATATACGCTCATCATAACTTTAGATGTGGGCTGAAATTATTCTTTGTAATTTTAGGTGCGGGTGGCACTTATTCATCATGACTTTAGATGCGGGCCTCACATATATATTGCAACTTTAGAAACAGGCCGGTCTTACTAATCGTGACTTTAGGTGCGGACAGCACTTATTCATTCTAATTTTAGGTGCGGACTTTCGTATCATAACTTTAGATTACTCATCGTAACTTTAGGTGCAGATTACGCTTATTCATCGTAACTTAAGGTGCGGATTCACATATATAAAAGGGGCCTTATTCATCGTAACTTAAGGTGCGGATATCACATATATAAAAAGGGCCTTAATGGCCAAAGTGGCCAGCGCTCTGGCGCTCGGTACCACAGGTTTCGGGTTCGAGTCCCGGTGGTGCCATCGATGTTTTAGGTGGTTCGGAATTACTGATCGTGACTTTAGATGCGGGCTTCACATAGGCAATTTTACAGGTCTGTTTAGCCTAAAGTGTGCACAAGATGATCATAATTTTTAGAACAGGCGACAAACCAAAGGTGGGGACAGCATTTATTCATTGTCATTTTAGGTGCGCGTAATAACTTTACTGATCGTGACTTTAGATGCGGGCTTCACATACATATTGCAATTTTAAAAGTTTACTCTTAGTAACTTTAGGTGCGGATCTCACATATATAATGTAATTTTTAGGTTCGGGCTGCATTTATTTTTCGTGACTTTAGGTGCGGGCCTCACATATATGTTGTAACAGGTCGCACTTATTCATCGTAACTTTAGGAGCGGATCTCGCATATATATCGTAATTTTAGAGAGGGCCGCACTTCTAGTCGTGACTTTAGATGCGGGCTTCACATATATATTGTAACTTTAGAAATATGTCGCACTTACTCATAATGACTTTAGATGCAAACCACTCTTGCTCATTACAACATAGGTGCAACCAGCACAAAAAAATCTCTAGAATTATCTAACAAGTATACATTTCGTTTCTTTAAATATATATATATATAAAATATGATACAAAATGTAGAAAAAGTATTTTAAGTGAGTTATTACATTAATTTAATAAGTGTTAAATATGTTATTCTATTTTTAAAGTATCCAAGTTCAAAAGTAAAAAATCAAAAAATGTTTTTTTTATATTATCGCTCAAAAATTGTGCCACTTGTAGGAATGTGTTAATACAAACAGGCTTAACCATTTTATATTATTATTTAGTAACAAACATATCTATTTTCTTGATCGCAGTTTTAAAATGGAACATGTTTTTCGCAATAAATATGTTAGAGATAAAAAAGAAATAATTCTGATGCAGATTGCAGATATCCAGGCTAGCACGTTATTAACAAAGGATTTGATCTCTTAATCTGCAATAAAACAGATAAAATAACTTTCTAACACTTAAATGTTTACTTTTTTATAAAAAAAATAAAGTTAGATCTTGATACCCATTTTTATCTTTCATCAAAATTTGAAAATCTTTCAAAATCGTTTCCAGTACTTAAGCAAAATTTTCTGTACTTTCATATATAATAAATCAAAAGGTTTTTATTTATTTTTTATTTATTTATTATTTTTATTTTTTGCATGCAACAAATTTCATGCGAAACATTATATAAATTATTTCATTTATTATAGTTGGTATTTGTTGTTTTTTAGTTGGGATTTATTTCAAAAATTAAAATAAAAAAAAAAATAGTTCTTTAATTATTTTTTAGAATGTGTTTGTGCGTTTTGTATGCGATACCAGTTTAAAACTTCAAATTTCAGGAAGATGGCAAAAATTTTCCGAAAATTAGTTTGGTTTGTCGCTCTACAGTCATTTTGTGCGCACTTGTGGTTAATCAGACCTACAGTTTAACGTGGATACCGAACCACTCACAAACATCCCCTGGCACCGTCAGGATTCAAACCTGAAGCCTATGATATCAAAGACCAGAGCGCTAACCAATTGGTCATCAGGCAGCAGAAATTTGCAGAGAGTATAAGTACACTCTAAAAAGCAAAATGACACATACTCCACTTCAATGTTGCAGTGCATGGCATTTTGTAAGCAGTTACTCGAAACTACTATCAGATTCAGACTACTGTTCAGCAACTACTTTGACATTAATATCACAGCTGTACATGAAGGATATACAAACCGCGGCCTGCCTCATCATATGTGGTTTTTTATTTAAAAATATATTTTTTTTTCTCTAATGCAGCTGGCAAACATTTAGACATGGACGTATTGGATGCCTTAAGGCAAGCGCTGCACAGACGTTACTCACTTTGCATTACCCAGGAGGCGCGTGTAACTTGAAGATAAGCTACGGACGCGGAGTAACAATGCCGCCGTAACGCTCTACGATCTTATTAGACAGGGACCTACGGTTTAAAGTGGATTCCGAAACACTACACACATGCATGGCACCGCCGGGACTCGAACCCGAAACCTGTGGTACTGAGCGCCAGAGCGCTAGCCACTCGGCCATTCAGGCCCCTTATTTAAAAATAAATTGGTAATATGCAGACATAGGAAGTCGGGACCAAGGTTTGGTTTGGCTGGTCGGTCTACGGTCATTTTGTGCACACTTTGGGCTAATTAGATCGGTAACTACTATTTAACGTTGGATCCAAACCACTCACAAACATCTATGGCACCGCTTGGATTCGAACCTGAAACCTGTTGTACCAAAGGCCAGAGCGCTAACCAATATGGCTATCAGGTCGCTCGGGATCAAGGAGTCGGTTTAAAAAATCCGACTCTTGACACTCTTGATTTTTTATAAGAATATTTGGTACTTACGTATTAACGGTACCTTGGCGACAGACTTGACGGTTTTTAAGTGTCGCCAATCTTTATTATATGGAATAAAAATATTTTGAAAGTGTTTTGATTTTAAATGAAGTGTTTCATATATATTTTATTATTTGGAACAAAAGTTTTAAGTGTAGATTGGCGCCAAATCTGTATCTGCGGTTGGCGCGTGTGCTCTTTATTGTCGCAACTGTCGCCAACGTACCGTTAATACGTAAGTACCGAATATTTTTTTATTTTGTTAAAATTCTATGTATTAATGCCATAATTACGGAGGTAATTCAATTGTATCTTTCAATAATACCACTAGTAGTAAAGACAGTGACGGCTTTGGCAGTACATCAAGTAAGTGTTTTCTCAGCATTGAGACTTATAAAAACCTATCTAGGATCCACGATAAAATAAAGAGCTTATAGAAACTATTCCATTATGTATGACGATTAAGATTTAATCATTCTTCATAATAGAATAGTTTCTATGAGCTCTTTATTTTATCGTGGATCCAATACAGTAACAGTATCTTTGTGCTTAAATACAAATACAGCATGTTTGTGCTTAAAATGTACAATTTTTGTACTTGTTTTCGGCTAATCTATAATACTTTGTTACTTGCAATTTTTATCGGATATATGTATTTCTTATAATCAAATCGAGAGCACGAGTAAGTCTTTAATGTTTATGCAAATACTGCACCTTTAAAGATGTAAAAATATTTTGTTAATGCAAAAACTGTTTTTATAGGTATACTAGTTCAATAAAAGTCATTAAATTTATAACACAAATTCTTCTAATTCCATTAGTCACAAGTCAAATAAAATTACAGTAAAGAATCACGAGTCGGAAATTTATACTGATAATTTGTTTTAAATATTTTTGTTAAAATTTTATTATAAATGATAATTAAGAAAAATAACAGTTAAAAATATTTATTATATAAAATTACATTTTTAGAAAAGAAATTTAATAATTGCAGTTTTATGTGTTTTTTTAAAATAAAATAAAAATTTCAAAAAAAATAATTTTATATAATAAAAATAAAAAAATTTACAAAATAATAATTTTTATATAAAATTTTTCATAAATTTTTATGCATATAATATGAGTGGTAAAGAAATTCATAACGTGTTAGTAATACCGCTGTTAATTGACAATAGACGCTAAATACATATATGTTAATGTTCATAATATATCATACATATATTTTTATAATAAAAGAAGTGTATTTGAAAAAGAAATATTAAAATAATTAAAAATGTTGAATTAGTTTTAGTTTCTAAATAAACTTATCATCATCATCGGCGCAACAGCCCCATGGTGGGCCAAGGCCATTTGTCTACTGGCAGATTTTGAGATAGGAGGTGTCTTTTTTTTACCGGGTGTCAGCCCTACGCCCAACACTCTATAACTATATTATACCGGGACTTATGGTTTAAAGTGGATTTCTAACCACTATAAAAACATTCATGGTACCAAGGGCCAGAGCTCTAATCAATCGGACATCAGGTCCCCTTTAAATAAACTGGTAAGCAATAAGCAAACACTGCAATACAATTAATTCGAGTTAAGCACAAAGTACTTATAATTATTAAAATTACATTAAAATGTATTTTTTTTTTTTTCCAAATGCAGCTGACAAACACTTTGAGCTGTCTTTGATGCTTTAAGGCAAGCGCTGCACAGACGTTACTCACTTAGCACTACCCAGGAGGAGCATGTACGCGGATTGAAAATACCCCCACAACACTCTACGATCCTGTTAGACCGGTACATACGATTTAAAAAAAGTGGATTCGAACCACGACAAACATCCATGGCACCGCCGGGACTCGAATTCGAAACCTGTGATACCGAGCGCCAGACACTCGGCCATCAGACCCCTTAAACTGTATATATATAAGTTACTGAAAAACCATTCTATCCAAAACCAAAATATTCCACATATGAAATAGTAGATTTGGAATTAATATTCAAGAATTGTATTCTTTCCTTATAGACAAGTACAAGAATTCATCATAAACATAAATATTTTTAAAAAAGCGTATTTCTTTCAACATAATTTCCTAAACAACAGTTACGCAAACCAAAAACACTCAGTGAAAAGTGAAATCTTTTAAAATTTCCAGTATTGCAAAACAAAAACACAAGTAAAAATAACTAGTTTTTTCCGAGGTCGAGTCTGAACAAAATTTGAAATAATTTTTTATCAAAAAGTGAGCATGATAATGAAATCATTTAGATGCACAGAATATAACACTCATTTTTTCATCCAGAATTAACTTGTTTTCAAAAATATTTATTCAAAAACAATAATCACATATCTGTGAATTAAAAAAAAAAAAAAATGTATAATTTAAATTATATTGGTCTCTTATTTATCATTTTTTTTATTATTGTTTACATTAATGATAGATGTAAAAACATACTAAAAAAAATCACAAAAAGATCTATATTTTTTTTAACGTCTAATTTATAAATGATACTAATTATGCTATTTGTATTTATTTTTGTAGGCATATACAAAAAGAAAATAAGCAAGTTCTTTTTATCAAAATACAAATATTTTTATTTAGAATAAAGTGTTATATATCTATCACATATCTGTTAATAAATAAAATTTAATAATTTAATTTATATTGATTTCCTATTTATCCTTTTTTTTATAATTGGTTGCTTTAATAATAGATAAAAAAAAAAATGTGTAAAAAATCCCAAGAAATATCTACATTTTTAACGTCTATTTTATAAATGAAACTAATAATGTTAATTATATTTATTTTTATAAGTGCATATAAATAAAAGGAAAACAAGTGAGGTGAAAAATAAAAAATAATAAAAACATTAAAATATAAATTTTTATCAAAATATAAATTTAATTCTTTAATTCAATTTAATGCTCTTTTTAATTCATTTTAATTTTCTTTTTTTAATTTCTTTATTTAAATTTAATTCTTTTTATCAAATATAAATTTAATTCTTTTTATCAAAAAATAAATTAAAAATCTTTTTTTTTTTTTTTTTAATTTAGAATAAAGTGTTTAAAACTCTCGATAAATTACTATGCATTCTACTAGCCAATCACTAAAATTTTAATTCAAAATTTCAATTTTTATTTAGAATAAAGTGTTTAATTTTTTTACCATACATTCTACAAGCCAATCACTAAAATTTTAATTCAAAATTTCAATTTTTATTTAGAATAAAGTGTTTAATTTTCAATAAATTACCATGCATTCTACAAGCCAATCAAATTCAAAATTTGAAATAATATACATTTAAAAATTACAAAAATGTCACATCTTACCTAAAACAATTCTCCAACACAAATTAAGCGTCGATAAAATCCAAATTTCTACGAACACCAGTTTTGCCATAATGATCCATTCCATCCACTCATCACCAAACAATGATTAGCAAACGATTGTGCTCGAAAGAAGTCTCCGACATCTCAACGCGAACTTAAAAAAATCTTTTTCTTTCGAATTCGTGACGAAAAAGCGGCAAACGTTCTGTTGCGATAAACGAACCAGAAGTGTTCTTATCGAATAGCGCGCCACACTATTGAATGAAGACTCGAAGGAAAGCTTTCGTGTGTACCGTTACCTGGAGACGTTACGTCACACTTCTCGAGCATGCGCGTCACGATGTTTTCTTCCCGGAGCGAATGATTGACAGAAGGAATGCTGCGTTTTCGTCGAATAAGCGAAGTGCGTGCGTCTTAGAAATTCGTTTCGTCGAAGTTTTACGAAAACACAATTAAGGAATGAATGCACAGGAAATCTAAACGGGCCACGCCTTTTATTTAAACAATTCGGTTTTACAATAAAGATTTATATTTTTAAAATAATAATAATAATAATAATAAAAAAAAGAATGTTATGAACTTGGCAGATTTTCTTTTGTATTATTATTTTTTTCCAAATTAATACTGAAGAAAAATTATCAGTTGATATTTATATTTATTTCAATTCCTTCTATTAGCTCTCTCTATATATATCTTGTTCAAATTTTCAATCGTTCGTAAAATACTTTTTATTCATCCGTTCAAGCTCAAATAATTTTTTTTTTTTTTTTTTTATTTGAACTTGTAGTGGATGACATTTGATGTTATACAGGTTTTTCAAATATGATTTCAGTAATTAAATTTAATTAATTAAATTTGGTTTTTTTTTAGATTTAAGTTGCATCTATCTACCAATAGATGGCGCCAGATAAA
The DNA here is from genome assembly GCA_021605095.1 of Caerostris extrusa. Taxonomy (NCBI): domain Eukaryota; kingdom Metazoa; phylum Arthropoda; class Arachnida; order Araneae; family Araneidae; genus Caerostris; species Caerostris extrusa. The sequence continues at coordinate 80,458 of BPLR01010098.1, forward strand.
CTTTAACAAAATGAATGAAAATTATTTATAAAGGACTTTCTGCAATAGAGTGAAAAAAAAAAGAAGGAATTGACTTTAAAAAAAAAAAAAAATTTTTTATATTGCTTGTTTTTCGATGAGAAATATCATATTTTTTTTTGGTGCATTTTTTAAAAATTATACATGGAATTTATAGCTATAAAATTCGAGAATAGAATTTATACTCGATTATTATTATTATTAATATTAGAATTTATTCTTTATTCTATATCAGGGCGTGTGACCCACCTTGAACGTTTTTCTGGACCGTCAGATTTATTTAAATTTTACAAAATATATTTATTTTATAATGGCCAAAGGAGTGAAAATCAATGTATTAAAAATTGCATTATTTATACATTACATACATATACATACATTTTATATATATATATATATAATTAACTTTCAAAATTATGAGCAAAAATCAGCTTTGATTTTAAAATAATATTCTTGCTAATATATGACAGATAGTGCATGTTTTATTTATGAATTTACAGAAATGAGTTCGCAGAATAATTAAATTATATTCTGCGAATTTATGAATGAGTCTAGAAACAAATACAAATATAAACAAATATCATTAGTAAAATAAATATTTTTTAATGATGCCATTTTTTTTAATTTCATTTATATTTATTTTTATATTTCATTTATATTTATTTCTTATATTTCATTTTTAGTGATATATATTTCTTTACAATTTGCTTTTAGTATCATTATTATTATATTATCTATGTTTATGTGTAAGAATAATAGTGAACACATTAATAATAACTCATTATGCTTCAATTTTTCACTCCAAAAAAATGCCTAAAGTGGGTCCAAATCTAATAGGGGAATATAATTTTGTATGCGGCTCGTGGAGTGTTCATGCATTTCCAAAGTGGCCTGCAAGATCATTTGGGTTGGCCACCCCTGTTCTATATTATTTGTAGGATTTTAGCTATATTTATGTTCTTTCACAAGCATTTTGTTAATAGGACTTTGTATATCATTATAGTGAACTCAGATTCCTTGCTTTAATTTGCTAAATAGACGAATTCATTTAAATAAATGTATTCCCATAGAGAGTTAGGACTTAACTGTAACCTTATGCAGAAAACTACAGCTAAACTCTAAAAATTTATTCATTGTGCTACATTGTGAACAGAATGCTAATGTATTTCAGTATTATTCGTAATATATTATTAAATCCTGTATTAAAGTTCAAAAATAAAAACGAAGGGCTAAAAAAATTGAGATGGAATACTGCATTAGAAGTTTATTTCGTAAATTTATACTAATCACAAATTTGATCGAGAATTATATAATGATTTTCGTATTATTTTCAAATATCAGTGAAATTAATGGCCATATGTATACTTTTAAATTCTTAGAATAATATATAACTAAGGCTCTGTTATAATGAGAATTAATTAGTGTACAAGAGAACGAGTGTTCGATTTACATTAGTAAAATGCACTACATTCACTGTTTTGAAAAACGTGTAGATTTGGTGGTGATTGATAAACTTCAATCTACAGTCAGGCTGTGAGTTTTCGGGTTCAACAAACACATGAATACCAGGCAATTATCTTAAGAAGACCTCTAGAAGATATTATAATTTCCGTCTTTTCAATAAATGTAGTGCAGCAATCTTTAACGATTATTTTCTTTTAATTTCCGTTGTGGTTAATGGTTTTTATATTTCTTACAATATATTACAAGAAATACGAAAGCGTAATGATCCAAGTATTTAATACATATAATATATAAATTAGTTTTTCACCATCCTTTTATTTATATTTAAAAGGGAATTAATTAATAATTACATGTATTATACAATGTTTGCCACCTCGTGGCTCAGTGGCAATGAGCGCCGCTGGTGAGCATTAGGGTTGGCGGCTTTGTCGTAGGTACTGTTTCAAAAACCAAGGAGTTCCTATAGAGTTTGTGATTTTCAGCATCTTCGAACTACCGAAGTCGAACTACCTGGTGGGAGTTTTCCAGGTTTTCTCCCATACGATACACAATGCGAGGTAGTTACTAACTGTATGAACTAAGGAAACAATGACTGTAACTGACACCACAAGATTATACGAATTCACGTCTCTCTGCAGCGACGCACATTATCAATGAGCCAAGATTTAAATGATTAGAAAGAATTTTAATCCAGCTATGACAGAGTGCTAGCCATTAGGTCATCAGTCCCCACGAGCATTAGGGCGGAGGCTCCATCCGCTGGAGGCTTTATTGGAGACACTGTTCAGAAAACAAAAAGACTCGATGGCGTTTGTGCTATTCAGCATTTTCCTCGTGAGTCGAACTACCTGGTGGGAATTTTCCGGATTTTCACCCATACAATACACAAATACGGGGAGTATCCCCTAAAAATCCTCCATTAAGGCACTGCCTTCCTTCTTCATCGTCACGGAGCCAGACTTCCACCTACGGGGCTCCATCACAACAGAAGCTGCACTCCCCCTTTCCCTTCTTCCATGGGATCACAACAGGTTCTAGGACTTGGTCTAGATAAGGGGTAGCCAACCCGCGTCCTGTCTTAAATATTTTTCCAAGCCGTGAAATTTATCGCCCTTTTACAAAATATATTTATTTTATAATGACCAAAAATAACCAGGCCAATGATAACCAATATATTAAAAATACATTATGTGTGCATCCATATATTCAAAAATTATCTGTCGAAATTATGAGGAAAAATTAACTTTGATTTTAAAATAGTATTCTTGGGAATATAAGACAGATATTGTATGTTTTATTTATGAGTTTACAGTTATGAGTTCGCAAATTAATTAAATTATTTTCTGCGAACACCTGATGCGCGCACATCTTGGAACATCTAATATAACAAATTATATGTTTCACTTTAAGAGTGACCATCCCTAGATACGCACAGTTGATTGATGATAGCAGAGCAAATCAGACTCTTAGTTGAATTTGTTAGCGCTTTGGTTCGACTTATGCCTGCGAATCGTTTTTTTTTTTTTTCGTGAATGAAATTGGCCAAATACAAAACACGCTCAAACATAACGTACGCGAACCTGCAACACCCAAATTGTGATCGATTTGCAAAAGCTAAGTGAAAGAGTGGAGAAACAGACATCGCACTAGTAAAATAAATATTTTTTAATGATTTCGGTTTTTTTTATATATATTTCCTTTTAGTGTTATATATTACTTTACAATGTGTGTTTAGTATCATTATTATTATGTCATCTATGTTTACATGTAAGAATAATAGTAAAACACAAAAATAATAACTCATTATGCTTGAATTTTTCACTCCAAAAAATGTCTATAGTGGGTCTAAATCTAATATGGGGATATATAAATTTATATGTGGCCCGCGGAGTTATGGTGCATTTCAAAGTGGCCCGCAAGATCATTTGGGTTGGCAAACCTTGGTCTACATGTTGCTATCTGCCAAGTGGGATAAGAAAAAAAAAAAAAAAAAAAAGGCAATGTTTTTTTTTTTTAACTTAACTTAATCTAGATGTAAATCTAATTTTTGTTACTAAAAAAATATTTTGGGTGTGTTTCAGTTTTTTAACATATCTAAAATGTGAAGCATCACTTCAAAGCTGTCATGTATATTCCAAAGTAAAAAGTATTTCAATTATACGTTGAATACTGTTAAACCTGACGAGCAGTGCTTAAAACTGGAGGAGGTCGGTTCGAAACCCGAAATATCTGTGCTAGAAATTGCACGCTATTAACATGTTTGGCAGAAAATGCTACTTTTGCTATGTGAAGCCAGGAAAACGAGATATCGTTTCAATGTCGTTGTTACTATATGTGGGGACAGCGTAATAGGCCTCCTGGGTAATGCTGAATCTGCTGCAAATCTGTCTTCATGGTGCTGAATTGAGAAAAGTTTCCATTTTTAGATGAAATATGATTTGCTAATTAATCACTTGGGTGTTCGAAAAAAAATATATTATTCAATATTTTTTCATTACAAGATTGAACATTCTTTCGGATTTTGGAAAGAAATTCATCTAGTTAATTTTATAAAAATATTCATTTTATTTTTAATTATTTTTCTGCATGTGTATCCCATTTGTAGATAGAGTAAAAGGAAAAAAATTTCAACTCTATCTTGTTTATTTTTTTTTCTTTATAACTTTATTTAATTAATACAATATACTAATGCTGCAGTTTATGTATTGTGAAAACTTTGTTGATGAAAGAACCTTCTTACTGATATAAGAATACTATAAAAGTCATTTAAAAATTAAATTTAAATATTAAAAGTAAATTTATTTCACACATCTTCCTAAATCGGGACTCGTGCTCAGTAGCAACGCGCTCCGCTGGTGAGCAATAGGGCTGAGGTTCCATCCGCTGGTGACTTTATTGTAGACACTTGTTTCAGAAACGAGGTGACCTGATGGTGTTTGTGATGTTCAGCATCTTGCCTCATTGATTAGACTGTTCTTCTAATGCAGCTGGCAATACAGAGACAGTTAATCTTTACGCTATAAGCAAGGGCTTCATCACTGTTACTCATTTAGCACTTCCCAGAGGGCACGTATAGCTTGAAGACGTGCTACGGACGCGCAACACTGCCCCTAAAACGCTTTACGATCCTATCAGACCGAGACATACGGTTTAAAGTGGATTCCAAAACACTACAAACATCCATGGAACCGCCTGGACTCGAACCCGAAACCTGCGGTACCGAGAGCTAGTCACTCGGCCATTAGCCCCGTTAGTCAGATACCTAGTGAGATTTTTCGGGTTTTCTCTCATACGATACTCAATTGTGGGGTAGTTTTCCCTAAAAGTCCTCTCTTATGCACTGCCCTCCTACTTCAGCGACACAGAACCAAGTCAGACTTCTACCAACGGGTACTTTATTAAAAGAAAAGCTGCCCTCTTTCCATGAGACCGCATGGTTTCATGGATTTGGTTTTAAATGTTGCTATCGATCTGACCAAGTTGGATAAGAATAAAAAAACTTTCTTTTAAACCCATTAATAAAGATTCTAGTTCATAAAAAAACGTAGGGGGTTAGTATAAAAATTCGATTCAGGAGCCGGGAGAGAATCAGTAATTTTGTGACCGTCTCCCTATCCGAGATACACAGATCCCTTGTTAGTAATATTCTTTTCTTCTCTGAATTAGTCTTTGTTGTTATCAAAAGTACCTGCGCTGTGGAAGTTATTACTTAAACATTGAATTGATTCCTCCAACGTCAGGAGCTTCTTCTGTCGTGTTTTTCCAGAAGAATGAATGTCAGGTCACTGAATAATACAATCACCAGAACCCAAATTTCCATCGAAACAATCGCGGGATTCCTCCGAGGGGCCTCTTTCAAAAGATGCATTGTTTCGACAACGCTGCCTCTAAATCATTTCTCATCCCATCCAAGAAGCAAATTTTATTTTCACAGGAATTCCTGTACATCAACTCTGAAGCTTATCACATGCGGGACTTCATTTGCGAGTCATGGAGAACTTTTTAGTATATGAATGAGCTATTAATATAAGTGGAAATGCTAATCTTCCATTTGATGTTCCTTTTGAGTATTATTTGTTGTTGTTGTTTGGAGATTTATAAGTGTCCAAGGAGATCATCATAGAGTATGTTTATCGCTTTAAAGATGAATGCAAGGGCAAAATTTTATGGTGTAAAACATCAAAAGATGTTGACATTTAATTTTAGTTTATTTAAAAAAAAAATGACCTTTATAAGGTACAAGCGTTGTCTTTAATCCAAGAGGAAATCGAGAGTCGGTCAAAAAATTTCCGACTTCAAACTGTCGAAAATTTTATACCGACTTCTCAGGCTGGCCTTTACCATAAGCTTCAGGTTCGAGTCCTGGCAGTGGCATGGATGTTTGTGAGTGGTTCAGAATTCACTTTAAACAGTAGGTCCCGGTCTAATTAGCCTAAAGTGTGCACAAAATGAGCGTCGAGAGACAAATTAAACCTGATTCTTCTCAATAATGTTATGAACTACGATCTTCATTGGATTAAGAAAATTCATGAAATAAAATTAATGACTTTTATTGACATCATACTACTGTGTCCAAAACGTAAGACCAATTTTCAATTTAAAATTCCCGGTCTTATGGAAGTTCAATTTCTTTTTTTCTTTTTTAGGTTGCTGGCACTGTCCTTGACATCTGTGTGAAATTTCATGTCAAAATATTCATTAGCGTTAGAGTTACGCTTGGCTTTGTGAGACGCTCAAGTGATTCTGGCGATTTTTGAAATGTCTGAATTGCATTACATTTTGTTTGAGGAAACGTATAGAATGTTTCAGAAGGTATACGGTGAGTATTCCTATATCGGAAAGAAATGTTTACAAGTGGTATAAACAATTTAAGGAAAACAGAGAACGCGTTGAAGACGAAGAGCTCTCTGGTCAACCATCAACTTCAACCGACGAAGCTCACGTTCAAAAAATTAAAGATTTGGTGCTTGCAAACCGTTGATTTATAATTAGAGACCTTGCTGATGATGTTGGCCATGAGGCCCTCACTCTAAATTTGCTAAGAAAAAAATATGTCCTATATAAATAACGCTAAACAAACAGGAATGAAAGTATTATAGAATAGCTTAAGATGAAGAAAATAATAGTGTACATTTAAACACAAAGTTATTATATTTATAACTCGTCAAATATCTGTTTTTTAAATCACTGTCTCTCATTGACAAGTCAATGAGAGACAGTGAAAGCCAGAGATTCGAATCCGCTGGTGGCATTGTTGCAGTCACTTCTTTCAGAAATGTAGGGATTCGATGGCGGCAATATACGTAAAATGTATCGCAAACCCAAGTCAGGCTATCTGTTGGAAGTTTTCCGGTTACCTCCAAAATAACACGCATATGCTGGCAGCTGCCCCCCACAAATTCTCCCGGCAGGCACTATCCTACTTTCAACACCCATCGGTCAGCTGGTCACGGTATGCAAGAGGTCACCGATATACCTTTCTACCTGTTAAAGGGTACATACCCTAAGTACTTCGGAGGAGAGAAGGCGTGGTGTGGAGAAAGAAGAAAAGAGAAAGCATCTCCAAACCACCTTATAAGCGGATTTGAATTATTAATCGTTTTAAAGGTTTATGTTAAGCTTTCAGAACGTAATTCATCCAAACCAGTGAATTTATTGAACTTGGTTTCGGATTTAGTAGACTAATAAAACGCAGTGTAAACAACCTTCCGATTAGAAATCCGGGGTTTGTGATGAACAATGGAACAAAGGAAAATACGCACGAAATCTGATGCATTTTAATAGTGTCAGACCAACTCATCGCCTCTTACCTATCAATAGAAAAATGTTTTTCTATTCGAGGGGGGTTGTCGCCTTATAATCATTTTTTGCACACTTTGGACTAATTAGATTGGTACCTACAGTTTAATGTGGATTCCGAACCATTCACAAACAACAGTGCCACAGCTAGGATTCGACCAGAGAGCTAGGCAATTGGCAATCATGGCACTTTTTTATAGAGTGGTGGGGGAGAGTCTGAATATGAGGGCTTAAGTATTTTTGTATTACGAAGGCTATGATGGTTTTGCTGTACAACTTGTGTTGGCACTCGGCTCCACTTTAAGCCGTAAGTCCCGGTCTCATATTACTGTACATCACGGAGCCCAGTCAGACTCTCTCACCCATATCATTCAAAAACTGTAAAGGGTCACCTCAGCTTTAGGCACAGTGATGTGGTGTGGTGTAGTAGTAATAATAGTAGTATATAACTTGTGTGTAACCAACACCGATAATAACTTTTGTCGTGCAAAATGGTCTGGAGACTAATACAGTCCTTGTCAATTCTTATTTAGTTTTTGTGTTCATGTATTGTGTTTTCTATATATATATTTTTTCGTTTTACAACCACGCTTTAAAAAGTTTAGAGATGGTTGCTTTATTCGCCAACCTGATAATTTGAACTAGAATTTTGATCTTTTAGCTGGCCATGCATTGAAATATGTATGTCAGCTATAATTGCCGATATGTGCGCGAACGTTTCACGCATGACCTTCAACCCTGAATGACCTTAAACCCATTCAGAAAAGACAAAATCCTATAAAAGCCGCTATAAAAATACCTGGCTTTTTGTCCGAAACTCATTGTGGCATTCACAGATCAAGAAAGCCCTCTGACCACTGAACCCATGCTGAAAGTCCGCCAAGGTCAGAAGCCGGATTGGTTTCAAGTGGCCGTGAAAAAAAAATGGTAGTGGCTTTCTCTGGGATCACTCACGAGCGACCGTCCCCCTGGATCCTTCTTTACAATGGGATCTCGAAAAAGATCGTTTGCAAGAAAATGGCTTCACGGCCTCTCAGTGGTCAATGTCCATCGGAGATGGAATGAGAAGAGAACGGTGGTCAAGGGAAGATTCGAACACTGGAGTAAGTGACCCGATTTTCGAAGAGGCATTAATTTTATATCTCGCACGACGGGCTGGACTTGACCCAGTTGCTGTTTCTAAAACTGGACATTTAATTGGTAGAATGCGCGGTATAAATAGATGGATGGCTTGTGTTTTAGTTTTTGAATATGATTGGTTAAATCCGGCCTGTTGAAAGATGTGAATTGTTTCAAGAGTAGGAAAGAGATGGCATTGAACCAGTTTTAATTTTACATTTAATGAAGGAAAGAATGAATGGGGTAAGCAATTACTGAAACAGAACGATCCTCCCGTATACTAGCCCTCTTGATATCAAAGTCCACATGCTGTTCTCCACCTCATTTGTATCAATCGGCTAATATCCTGCCAATGCTTTTTGCCTAATATCATGCCAACGCCATGCTACATTTTTTTTATTTCTTTTTTTTTCCGATTCATCTTGAATTCTACTTTCTGCAATGCGTTTCCTGGTTGGTGCCTGATGGCCGAGTGACTAGCTCTCTGGCGCTCGGTACCACAGGTTTCGGGTTCGAGTCTTAGCGGTGCCATGGAATCCACTTTAATCTATAGGTCCCGGTCTCATATGACAGTAGAACATCACGAAGCCCAATCAAACTTCTCACCCACATCATTTCCAAACTGTAAAGGGGCAACTCAGCTCTAAGCACAGTGATGTGGCATGGTGTAGTAGTAACACGTTTCCTGTAATTTTGCCTCCACCCTCGTTACATAGAAAAGCCGACGTTATAAAATTTCATCAAAGATTTCCCTTATTTTAAGATTCACGCGCTTATACGTCATATTTAATTGGCCTGAATGGCCGAGTGACTAGCGCTCTGGCGCTCGGTACCACAGGTTTCGGGTTCCAGTGCCGGCGGTGCCATGGATGTTTGTAGTGGTTCGGAAGCTACTTTAAACTGTAGGTCCCGGTCCTAATAGGATCGTAGAGCGTTGCGAGGGTATTGTTACTCCGCATCCATATCTTCAAGTTACACGCGCCCCCTGGGTAATGCAAAGTGAGTAACGTCTGTGCAGCGCTTGCCTTAAGGAATCCAAGACCAAGCTGTCTAAGTGTTTGCCAGCTGCATTGAAAAAAAAAAAAGGGATAAATCAATGGAGTAAACAATTATTAAAACAGAACGATCATCCCCTTCACTAGCCGTCTTGATATCAAAAGTCCATATACCGTTCTCCACATCATTATGTTAATGTTACTCGCATCCGTAGCATATCTTCAAGCTACCCGTGCCCCTGTGTAATAACAGCGGTGCAGCCCTTTCTTACGGCATAAAGATTAACTATCTCTATATTGCCAGCTGCATTAAAACAACAACATCATTAATATCCTGCGTACTCATATTGTTTATTTGCAAATGACCTTTTTTTCGGGGGAGGGGGAAGATTCATCTTGCATTCTTCTTCTATTTTCTGCAATACATTTCCTGGTTGGGGCCTGAGGCCGAGTGACTAGCGCAATGGCGTTCGACATCACAGGTTTGCGTTCGAGTCCCGGCTGCGCCATGGATGTTTGTAGTGGTTTGGAATCCACTTTAAGCCGTAAGTCCCGGTCTAATAGGACCATAGAGCATCACAGACCCAATCAGACTTCTCTCCCACATCATTCCCAAACTGTAAAGGGGTAACTCAGCTCTAAGCGCAGTGATGTGGTATAGTGTAGTAGTGGTTGTAGTAATCCTGCAGAATTGGGGCCTGAATGGCCAAGTGTCTGGCGCTCGGTGCCACAGGTTTTCGGGTTCGAGTCCCGGAGGTGCCATGGATGTTTGTAGTGGTTCGAAATCCACTTTAAAACGTAGGCACCTGTCTCATAGTTCCATAGAGCATCACAAACTCAATCAAACTTCTCATCTGCATCATTCCCAAACTGTAAAGGGGTAACTCAGCTCTAAGCGCAGTGATGTGGTATAGTGTAGTAGTAGTTGTAGTAATCCTGCAGATTTGGGGCCTGAATGACGAAGTGTCTGGAGCTCGGTGCCACAGGTTTTCGGGTTCGAGCCCCGGAGGTGCCATGGATGTTTGTAGTGGTTTGGAATCCACTTACACCGTAGGCACCTGTCTCATAGTTCCATAGAGCATCACAAACTCAATCAAACTTCTCATCTGCACCATTCCCAAACTGTAAAGGGGTAACTCAGCTCTAAGCACAGTAATGCGGTATAGTGTAGTAGTAGTTGTAGTAATCCTGCAGATTTGGGGCCTGAATGACGAAGTGTCTGGAGCTCAGTGCCACAGGTTTTCGGGTTCGAGTCCCGGAGGTACCATGGATGTTTGTAGTGGTTCGAAATCCACTTTACACCGTAGGCACCTGTCTCATAGTTCCATAGAGCATCACAAACTCAATCAAACTTCTCATCTGCACCATTCCCAAACTGTAAAGGGGTAACTCAGCTCTAAGCACAGTAATGCGGTATAGTGTAGTAGTAGTTGTAGTAATCCTGCAGATTTGGGGCCTGAATGACGAAAGTGTCTGGAGCTCGGTGCCACAGGTTTTCGGGTTCGAGCCCCGGAGGTGCCATGGATGTTTGTAGTGGTTCGAAATCCACTTTAAAACGTAGGCACCTGTCTCATAGTTCCATAGAGCATCACAAGCACAATCAAACTTCTCATCTGCATCATTCCCAAACTGTAAAAGGGTAACTCAGCTCTAAGCACAGTAATGCGGTATAGTGTAGTAGTAGTTGTAGTAATCCTGCAGATTTGGGGTCTGCATGTCCAAGTGTCTGGCCCTCGGTGCCACAGGTTTTCGGGTTCGAGTCCCGGAGGTGCCATGGATGTTTGTAGTGGTTCGAAATCCACTTTAAAACGTAGGCACCTGTCTCATAGTTCCATAGAGCATCACAAACACAATCAAACTTCTCATCTGCATCATTCCCAAACTGTAAGGGGGTAACTCAGCTCTAAGCACAGTAATGTGGTATAGTGTAGTAGTAGTTGTAGTAATCCTGCAGATTTGGGGTCTGCATGGCCAAGTGTCTGGCCCCTCGGTGCCACAGGTTTTCGGGTTCGAGTCCCGGAGGTGCCATGGATGTTTGTAGTGGTTCGAAATCCACTTTAAAACGTAGGCACCTGTCTCATAGTTCCATAGAGCATCACAAACACAATCAAACTTCTCATCTGCATCATTCCCAAACTGTAAAAGGGTAACTCAGCTCTAAGCACAGTAATGTGGTATAGTGTAGTAGTAGTTGTAGTAATCCTGCAGATTTGGGGTCTGCATGGCCAAGTGTCTGGCCCTCGGTGCCACAGGTTTTCGGGTTCGAGTCCCGGAGGTGCCATGGATGTTTGTAGTGGTTCGAAATCCACTTTAAAACGTAGGCACCTGTCTCATAGTTCCATAGAGCATCACAAACACAATCAAACTTCTCATCTGCATCATTCCAAAACTGTAAAGGGGTAACTCAGCTCTAAGCGCAGTGATGTGGTATATTGTAGTAGCACTTGTAGTAATCCTGCAGATTTGGGGCCTGAATGGCCAAGTGTCTGGCTCTCGGTGCTACAGGTTTTCGGGTTCGTGTCCCGGAGGTGCCATGGATGTTTGTAATGGTTCGAAATCCACTTTAAAAACGTAGGCACCTGTCTCATAGTTCCATAGAGCATCACAAACTCAATCAAACTTCTCATCTGCATCATTCCCAAACTGTAAAGGGGTAACTCAGCTCTAAGCACAGTAATGTGGTATAGTGTAGTAGTAGTTGTAGTAATCCTGCAGATTTGGGGTCTGCATGGCCAAGTGTGTCTGGCCCTCGGTGCCACAGGTTTTCGGGTTCGAGCCCCGGAGGTGCCATGGATGTTTGTAGTGGTTCGAAATCCACTTTAAAACGTAGGCACCTGTCTCATAGTTCCATAGAGCATCACAAACTCAATCAAACTTCTCATCTGCATCATTCCCAAACTGTAAAAGGGGTAACTCAGCTCTAAGCGCAGTGATGTGGTATAGTGTAGTAGTAGTTGTAGTAATCCTGCAGATTTGGGGCCTGAATGACGAAGTGTCTGGAGCTCGGTGCCACAGGTTTTCGGTTCGAGTCCCGGAGGTGCCATGGATGTTTGTAGTGGTTTTGAATCCACTTTACACTGTAGGCACCTGTCTCATAGTTCCATAGAGCATCACAAACTCAATCAAACTTCTCATCTGCACCATTCCCAAACTGTAAAGGGGTAACTCAGCTCTAAGCACAGTAATGCGGTATAGTGTAGTAGTAGTTTAGTAATCCTGCAGATTTGGGGCCTGAATGACGAAGTGTCTGGAGCTCGGTGCCACAGGTTTTCGGGTTCGAGTCCCGGAGGTACCATGGATGTTTGTAGTGGTTCGAAATCCACTTTACACCGTAGGCACCTGTCTCATAGTTCCATAGAGCATCACAAACTCAATCAAACTTCTCATCTGCACCATTCCCAAACTGTAAAGGGTAACTCAGCTCTAACACAGTAATGCGGTATAGTGTAGTAGTAGTTGTAGTAATCCTGCAGATTTGGGGCCTGAATGACGAAGTGTCTGGGCTCAGTGCCACAGGTTTTCGGGTTCGAGCCCCGGAGGTGCCATGGATGTTTGTAGTGGTTCGAAATCCACTTTAAAACGTAGGCACCTGTCTCATAGTTCCATAGAGCATCACAAGCACAATCAAACTTCTCATCTGCATCATTCCCAAACTGTAAAGGGTAACTCAGCTCTAAGCACAGTAATGCGGTATAGTGTAGTAGTAGTTAGTAATCCTGCAGATTTGGGGTCTGCATGTCCAAGTGTCTGGCCCTCGGTGCCACAGGTTTTCGGGTTCGAGTCCCGGAGGTGCCATGGATGTTTGTAGTGGTTCGAAATCCACTTTAAAACGTAGGCACCTGTCTCATAGTTCCATAGAGCATCACAAACACAATCAAACTTCTCATCTGCATCATTCCCAAACTGTAAAGGGGGTAACCTGTCTCATATTCAGCTCTAAGCACAGTAATGTGTGGTATAGTGTAGTAGTAGTTGTAGTAATCCTGCAGATTTGGGGTCTGCATGGCCAAGTGTCTGGCCCTCGGTGCCAAGGTTTTCGGGTTCGAGTCCCGGAGGTGCCATGGATGTTTGTAGTGGTTCGAAATCCACTTTAAAACGTAGGCACCTGTCTCATAGTTCCATAGAGCATCACAAACACAATCAAACTTCTCATCTGCATCATTCCCAAACTGTAAAGGGGTAACTCAGCTCTAAGCACAGTAATGTGGTATAGTGTAGTAGTAGTTGTAGTAATCCTGCAGATTTGGGGTCTGCATGGCGAAGTGTCTGGCCCTCGGTGCCACAGGTTTTCGGGTTCGAGTCCCGGAGGTGCCATGGATGTTTGTAGTGGTTCGAAATCCACTTTAAAACGTAGGCACCTGTCTCATAGTTCCATAGACATCACAAACACAATCAAACTTCTCATCTGCATCATTCCAAAACTGTAAAGGGTAACTCAGCTCTAAGCGCAGTGATGTGAGTATATTGTAGTAGCACTTGTAGTAATCCTGCAGATTTGGGGCCCTCAGTGCAGATGGCGGAGAGTGCCATGGAGTGTTCTGGCTCAAGAAATCCACTTAAAACTCATAGTTCATAGAGGCACAATCAAACTTCTCACATCTGCTACTGCAAGGGGGGGTAATCTCAGCTCTAAGCGCAGGTTTTCGGGTTCGTGCCATAGGTCCCGGAGGTGCCATGGATGTTTGTAGTGGTTCGAAATCCACTTTAAAACGTAGGCACCTGTCTCATAGTTCCATAGAGCATCACAAACTCAATCAAACTTCTCATCTGCATCATTCCCAAACTGTAAAGGTTTTCGGGTTCGAGTAACTCAGCTCTCCATAGAGCATCACAAGCACAATCAAAGCTTCTCATCTGCATCATTCCCAAACAGTAATGCGGTGATAGTGTAGTAGTAATAGTTGGGGTCTAGTAATCCTGCAGCCATGGATGTTTTTAGGTCTCAGTTCCATAGAGCATCACAAACACAATCAAACTTCTCATCTGCATCATTGGCTAAAAGTGTAACTGGCCAGTAATGTGGTATAGTGTAGTAGTCGGTACCAGATTTTGGGGTGCATTTCGAGTTCGGCCCTCAGTGCACAGGTTTTCGGGTTCGAGAGGTGCCATGGATGTTTGTAGTGGTTCGAAATCCACTTTAAAACGTAGGCACCTGTCTCATAGTTCCATAGAGCATCACAAACACAATCAAACTTCTCATCTGCATCATTCCCAAACTGTAAAGGGGTAACTCAGCTCTAAGCACAGTAATGTGGTATAGTGTAGTAGTAGTTGTAGTAATCCTGCAGATTTGGGGTCTGCATGGCCAAGTGTCTGGCCCTCGGTGCCACAGGTTTTCGGGTTCGAGTCCCGGAGGTGCCATGGATGTTTGTAGTGGTTCGAAATCCACTTTAAAACGTAGGCACCTGTCTCATAGTTCCATAGAGCATCACAAACACAATCAAACTTCTCATCTGCATCATTCCAAAACTGTAAAGGGGGTAACTCAGCTCTAAGCGCAGTGATGGTATATTGTAGTAGCACTTGTAGTAATCCTGCAGATTTGGGGCCTGAATGGCCAAGTGTCTGGCTCTCGGTGCTACAGGTTTTCGGGTTCGTGTTTGAGGTGCCATGGATGTTTGTAATGGTTCGAAAAATCACTTTAAAAACGTAGGCACCTGTCTCATAGTTCCATAGAGCATCACAAACTCAATCAAACTTCTCATCTGCATCATTCCCAAACTGTAAGGGGTAACTCAGCTCTAAGCACAGTAATGCGGTATAGTGTAGTAGTAGTTGTAGTAATCCTGCAGATTTGGGGTCTGCATGGTAGGTGTCTGGCCCTCGGTGCCACAGGTTTTCGGGTTCGAGCCCCGGAGGTGCCATGGATGTTTGTAGTGGTTCGAAATCCACTTTAAAACGTAGGCACCTGTCTCATAGTTCCATAGAGCATCACAAGCACAATCAAACTTCTCATCTGCATCATTCCCAAACTGTAAAGGGGTAACTCAGCTCTAAGCGCAGTAATGTGGTATAGTGTAGTAGTAGTTGTAGTAATCCTGCAGATTTGGGGTCTGCATGGCCAAGTGTCTGGCCCTCGGTGCCACAGGTTTTCGGGTTCGAGCCCCGGAGGTGCCATGGATGTTTGTAGTGGTTCGAAATCCACTTTTAAAACGTAGGCACCTGTCTCATAGTTCCATAGAGCATCACAAGCACAATCAAACTTCTCATCTGCATCATTCCCAAACTGTAAAGGGGTAACTCAGCTCTAAGCGCAGTGATGTGGTATATTGTAGTAGTAGTTGTAGTAATCCTGCAGATTTGGGGTCTGCATGGCCAAGTGTCTGGCCCTCGGTGCCACAGTTTTTCGGGTTCGAGCCCCGGAGGTGCCATGGATGTTTGTAGTGGTTCGAAATCCACTTTAAAACGTAGGCACCTGTCTCATATGACCATAGAGAATCACAGAGCCAGATCTGATTTCTCACCCACATCATTCCCAAACTGTAAAGGGGCTCTAGTGTCAGCTCTAGGCACAGCGATGTGTGTGGTGTGGTGTGGTGTGGTGTAGTAGTAGTAATACGTTCTCTGTAATTTTGCCTTCACGTGCTTTACATAGAAGCGGACATTATTAAATTTCATCAAAGATTTCACTTATTTTAAGATTCACACGTGTACATTTCATTTAAATGATGAACTTAAATTAATTTTAAATAATTTTAATTTTTAAATTTATATTTAATTATATTTATTTATATTACATTTTATTAATTTTATTTATTATATTTTATTTATTTATTATTTTTTTAATTTATATTAATTTTAATTTTAATTTATTTATATTTAATTTTGTTAAATTATTGTCAAATTTATATTTATATTTATTTTAATTTTTATTTATTTATTATCATTTTTTAAAATTAATTTTAATTAAATTAATTTTTTTAAATCAATTTTAAAATTTAATTGATGAAATAAAACGTATTGTTATACAGTTAATGTTGTATTACTTTACAGTACTATACAGTTATGTTAATTATACAGTAATGTTACCGTTATATAGTATCCTGCCAAGTCCATTTAAATGAGCTCTTGATCACTCCAAAAATACTTCTGAATTTCGAGATATAACAGCAGGAACTGAGCACGTTGCGCTGGTATTTATAGTCAACTCCTCTCACCTAGCTACCTTCCTGCACTATGGTATATTTAGATTTTTCCAAATTATGTATATTCTTGAATTTATAAATATTTTTAACTGTACATGAAAAAGTAACGTTCCAATATTAAATTGCGGCCTGATGGCCAAGTGGCTAGCGCTCCGGCCTTTGGTACCACAGGCTTCAGGTTCGAATCCTGGCGATGACATGGATATTAATGGTTCGGAATTAATGGTTCGGAATCCACCTTAAATCGTAGGACAGGAATAGGATCGTAGAACGTTGTGGGGCTAGCGTTATTCATGGTCGTAGTATAGCTCAAGCTACACGTACCCTCTGGGTAGTGATAAATGAGTAACAGCGGTGCAGCCCTGCTTATAGCATAAAGAATGACTATCTCTGTTTTGCCAGCAGCATTAAAAAAAAACTTGCATGTTCTATTGTTCACAGCATTTATATTAATTAGCTAATGTCCTTCATACAATGCGCGATACTCATAGTGAGTATCTGCATATAACCTTTCTTAGATTCAGTATTGCAGAATAACTCAAGACAAGGTACAGAAAATTGCATTTTTCAATCACAAAGATGCTGTACATATAATATAATAATTCTCATTTTTTCTTAATAGCAGAATAGCTTCCATAAAATATTTTCTAATTCTGGTTGATTGACGTATTCTTTTGGAGCTATTTTACCCCTGGGGGCTCCATCTCCGATAGACAGGGTAAATACAGTTGAAACAATGAAAAATGCCCAGAATTTATTTACAAATGTAAGAAAATTAACTTATAATCATAAACAAATAAAAAAGAAAAGAAAAAATATTTAAAAATTAAATTAAAATTTTGCGCAGACGTTCTAAATAAGGGGAGGTCAACACAAATGATCTTGCGGCCCACTTTGAAATGCATCCTAACTCCGCGGGCCGCATATAAAATTATATATCCTCCTATTAGATTGAGACCCACTAGAGACATTTTTGGGAGTGAAAAATTGAGACATAAATGAGTTATTATTATTGTGCTTACTATTATTCTTACATGCAAACATAGATAATATAATAATAATAATACTAAACGCACATTGTAAAGTATATAGCACTAAAAATGAAATATATAAATATAAACGAAATCATTAAAAAATATTTATTCAATTCCTTCTATTAGCTCACACTCTCCCTATATATATATCTTGTTCAAATTTTCAATCGTTCATAAAATACTTTTTATTCATTCACTCTAGTTCAAATACATTTTTTTAACTTGTAGATGACTACTGTTAATACAGTTATGACTACTGTTAATACTGGATGTTAATACAGTTTGTTCAAATATTAATTCAGTAATTAAATTTAGTTAATTAATTTAAGTTCATATATCTACCAATAGATGGAGCCAGATAAACTTAAAAAAATGAATGAAAGTTATTTATAAAGGATTTTCTGCAATGAATTATTATTATTCTTATATAATTATTAATTGATCTTATTTTCCTTTCCTTCTGTAATTTTTTTATCTCTCTTAATTTTTAATTAGTTTATTTATTTGTAATTTTTATACAATTATCTACTTTTTCTATAAATTTCAAATTTTTTCACACTGGCAATGGGCTTAGACCAATCGACAAGAACCCTATTTTTCCAGGACGGAGGTTTATGGTCGCTGCGCGACCAATGCACTCAAAAATCTACAACGAATCAGAATGAAAAAAAAAGTGAGAATTGACTTTACAAAAAAATTTTTATATTACTTGTTTTACTAGTGCAATAGTTGTTTCTCCACTCTTTCACTTAGATTTTGCAAATCGATGAGCGCATCATCAGTTCGCAGAATATTTTTTAAAGATTATTCTGCGAACTCATAACTGTAAACTTATCAATAAAACAGGCACTATCTGTCCTATATTCGTAAGAGTACTATTTTTAAATCAAAATTAATTTTTTTCTCATCATTTCGACTGTTCATTTTTGAATATAGGGATGCACACATAATATTTTTTTTTAGTACATTGGTTTTCACTACTAAATTTATAAGACATAAAATATATTTATTTTATAACAGTCAAAAATAAATATATTTTATGTCTTATAAATCTCACGGGCTGCATAAATGTTCAAGATGGGCCGTGGGTTGGCCACCCCGGTTTTAAATCATAATCGGGAACGCAAGAGTCAATCTCCTGGTTTGCAGTATTTTCATGATTAATAAGCGTGTCAAAAAAATTTAACAGGGACGTGTTTAAGAAAATCTTTTAAGAAGGAATGTTAATAGCTTTATAGATGAACCGGTGTGAACCATTAGCAGAGGTCATTTGGCGGATAGTGATGCAGTAGAACCTCTTTAATTCGAACCGCGATATGTCGAAAACCTCCAAAACTTGAAAAAAATTTTCTTCCCTTCCCTTCAAGCCCCCAAAACCTCCATGACTCGAAATTTCAACCCTCTATAAGTCGAAATAATGAGTCCATCCCCACAAGCCATTTTGGTATATATTTTCACTCCGTAACTCGAAAAAAAAAAAAAAAAAAAAAAAATTGGGCCTCTGTATCTCGAACCTTAGCAAAGTTTGATTTTACAACCTTTACATGTCGATCATTTGAAACTAATTACTCTCTATAACTCGAAGAAAAATTAGTTACCGATTTTAAGGATTTGCCGACTATGAACGTCATTATTTCCTAGAAAACAATGTGTGAGTATACAGTAAATAGAATAACCAATTCTCTGAAATATTCTTATTATAATTCTCAAAATAAGTTAGAAAAAAATCTAAACCTCTACAAGTCGACTATTTCATTACAAAATGCGTGTAAGTCGAAATCCTCCATAAATCGAAAACTCTATAACTCGAGTTATGAGGCCTGAATGGCCGAGTGGCTAGCGCTCTGGCGCTCGGTACCATAGGTTTCGGGTTCGAGTCCCGGCGGTGCCATGGATGTTTGTAGTGGTTCGGAATCCACTTTAAACCGTAGGTCCTGTCTAATAGGATCGTAGAGTGTTGCGGGGGCATTGTTACTCCGCGTCCGTGGCTTATCTTCAAGTTACACGCGCCCCCTGGGTAATGCAAAGTGAGTAACGTCTGTGCAGCGCTTGCCTTAAGGCATCCATGACCAAGCTGTCTAAGTGTTTGCCAGCTGCATTAGAAAAAAATAACTCGAGTTATTTGGCGTCTTCCTTGAAGTTCGACTTACAGAGGTTCTACTGTATTTTGTAAAATTTCAAGCGTTTTTGAATAAGATTTAGCTGCATAGGACCAGACCGGGCAAGCGTACATTGGGCGAAACATTGAAGTATAAAAAGAATTTTGTTATCCCTGGTCATGGTAGAATTTCTGTTTATAAGTGGGTAGAGTTTTCTCATTCTGAATCCAATATAACTTTTTATAAGCCTCAGCGCTAAAAAAAAAAGTATCCGGACATTTATTTGAATTGCTACTAAAGTAGTCAATGTCTTCGCTACTGGTTGCACTAAGAAAATTGTATTTTTTCGTGGATATTTAATTTTAACATTATTCTCTAGACCTTAAAAAAAAAATTAATTTATATTTATAAAAAGAGTCTATGATCGGATTATTAAACCGGTTCTTGTCTCTGAATTCTTCAAAAATGGGTTTGGTACCACAGGCTTCAGGTTCGAATCCTGGCGGTGGTATGGATCTTTGTTAGTGAATCGGAATCCACGTTAAGCTGTAGGTCCCTGTCTAATTAGCACAAAGTGTGCAAGAAAATGACCGTAGAGCCGTGACAAACCAAACCAAAATTTCAAAGATTTTGAATCACCTCCGCTTCTTGGTGGTGGCATGGATCTTTGTTAGTGGTTCAAAATCCACGTTAAATCCATGTAGGTCCCGGTCTAATTAGTCCAAAGTACGCACAAAATGACCGTAGAGTGACAAATCAAACCAAAACCGACTTCTTTCCCAACTTCTAGTTTCCTCATTTCTAACAGTCGCTATCTTTTAAAGCTCATATGAGAAGTAACTTCCTACTCACGAGTCAAAATCGCCGCAATTAATGAGAGTATTCCAATATTTATTGTCTCATGAAACCTTAGTGATATATCATAGTCAAAATAAATCTTATTTCAATATAGGCTACACCTGTTTTGAAAAATTACAAATCGTTGGCGAAAAACTGTCTAAAAACCTAATTAAAACATCTTCATTAGCTTTTTGTTCAGGGTTATCAACCCTACGCCCAACTCTCTACAGTGCTGAACTTATGAACTACCAGACATGAACTTGTGTACATGAACTTATAAATACCAGACATGAACTGTGTACATGAACTTATAAATACCAGACATGAACTGTGTACATGAACTTATAAATACCATATTTATGCTAAGTGAGAGTAGGACCTACAGTTTAAAGTGGATCCCGAACCACTACAAACATCCATAGCATCACCGGGAATCGAACACGAAACCTGTGGCACCGTGTGAGCTTTTTTTTTGTTCCCATTCTGAAAATTTTTTCATTTATAACTTCATCTGAAAAGTTAGATTAATCTTTTATTCTAAATCTTCAACGAGCATTAATTTGTCATGGATGTCCAATTTAAACGTTTTAATCTTAAAACGTTTAAATCTTTTTCAATACTTCTTAATACTTATATTAATATAATATTATTACAACGAATAATTATTATTACTATTATTATTCATTATTATAATCAGTGGTACAACAACCCCGTGGAGGGCAAGACCTTCCGCCTACTGGCTGATTTCAAGACAAGAAATGCTTTTCTTTTTACGGGGTAGGGTTGTCAGTACTACGCCCAACGCTCTACAGTCATTTTAGACCGGCGCCTACGATTTAAAATGGATTTCTATCCACTACGAACATCCATGGCACCGCCAGGACTCGAACCCAAAACCTGTGGCACCCAGCACCGGAGACAATTATTATTATAAAGGTATAATTTCAAAAATGTCAAAAACATAAAAACAATATTTATTTGCAAAGGATACACAACCCATTTTAGTAGTTTCAACCTCAAATTTAAATTATTAGAAATTAATTATCTAAAAATCCCACAAATTAATTAACAGTTACTTATAAATATCGTATTTCTGCTCACTCATATTTTTATATTATATGACAGCATCTTATTCATTCATATTCTTATTGATTCACGCCTTCAAATACCACTAATAAAAAATGATGAGGTTGGAAATTTAATAGTAAGTAAAATATTATTTTTATAGAAATATAGTAAAAATACTAAAATAAATAAAAAATGAGTAATTAGGAAAGCGGTATATTGACAATGTGTAATTCAAAAGAATACAAATTACTCTTTGTATAATTTCTTTATCTAAATACATTCATTATGTAATTATTTTTAACTTTTTCACAATTTAAATTTCATTTTTGATTTTGAAACAAAACTAAATAATTTTAATACTTATTTTTTAATTTTTATAAGTAACAAAATAATTAATAATAATTTTTTTCTAAAATAAATATTTAAAATAATTTTAATTAATAAAATAATTTTATTTTTATTATTATTAATAATTTTAATTTAATATTTAATATTTTTTTGAATTTATTTATTTTTTAAAATAATTTTTTATTTTTTTTTTAATTTAATTAAATTTATTTTTAATTAATTTTTAATAATAAAATAATTTTTAATAATTAATTAGCAGTATTGCAGAATGGCTTAAGACCAGCAAAAAGAAAATTGTACATTTAAAGCATAAAGATGCTATATTTGTAACACATTAATTATTATTCGTTTTTCAATTCCTACTATTAGCTCACACTCTCCCCTATATATATCTTGTTCAAATTTTCAATCGTTCATAAAATACTTTTTATTCATCCACTCAAGCTAAAATACATTTTTTTTTTAATTTGTAGTTGATGATACTTGATGTTAATACAGTTTTTCAAATATTAATTCATTCATTAAATTTAATTAATTAATTTTAGTTCTTTTTAGATTTAAGTTGCATATATCTAATAATAGATGGCGTCAGATGAAAGAAGAAAATTTCAACTTTATTTGTAAAGGACTTTTCTGCAATATAGTGAAAAAAAGTATTAATTGACTTTAAATTTTTTTTTTTTTATATTATTATTATATATATTTTTTTCTTTATTTGTTCTTAGTAATAGAATAGCTTCTATAAAATCTTCTTTAAATGTGGATTCAAGGAAGCTTTTATAAGATATTTAGTTAGCTACGAAAACCTTCAATGTTTTTGCTAATGACTGCATTATTAAAGGATACAATTGAATTGTCTCATTAACATTAAATTTTAACATTCATTCACGCAACATTGGAAAAATAAAAATTATTTTATAAAATACTTGGGGGTAAGATTTTTAAACGACACTAGACTCCAACTCATTCGAAAATGTTCGACTCCCACTCCATACCCTGAATAGTAGTAATAATCTGATCGGTAGATCACCCTTCCTCCGTTAGGGTTAGTACCAAAAAAGAATAATTTTTTCCCCCTCATTTGAGAAATAGTGAAAAGCAGTCGATAACTTCTAATTTTATAAATTCCTTGAATGACATTAATTTCTTTCTATTTATTCATAATTAGGTAGCGAGTAATGTACCAAAAACTGTATTAGATTTAAAATAAAATTAAAAAAATTTTTTTAATTTTATTTTTTTTTAATTCTTTAAAAATTTTCCTAGTTTCTTCAGTAAAAGTAGAGGGCGCCATGAGATTAATCTCTTATCTGTATTGTCTGCTGGGTCAATCAGAGAAGTTGGTGTTTGTCACTCTTTTCTTTTAATAGTGTATGTGATGGTCTTCCAATTTATTACTTATTAATTAGTATTTTTTAACCTTTTAATATTCATTTAAATAAATTTTAAATCTATGATTTATGAAATTAACAATATGCAATTGGCATTTAATAATAGGAAAACAGGCAACGAACGGACGGTACCGAGTTCCACTGTGGTTTTAAGTATGTGGCGGCTTTGTAAAGGTTGCGTAGTGTTATTAAAATCCAGACGTCAAAATAAAAGACGATAATCAATTTTTACATTTACATCTTTATTCCATTTCTTCTAAAGCCAACTACTTAATATCAGCTACGTTCTGTTTTTATTCTAGCCAAAAATTATCTTTTTTAACAGTGAAAGTAGAAGTCGTTCAATATGTATTCCATTTTCCATCAATAGGTGTCGCTACAGAACCACTTAACCCCCACATCTTAAAAAATATTTGCACTAATGAAGTACTGAAAAAAATGCTCAATGCTCAAAAAAATTGAAATAAAATAAAATAAAACATGGTATTTACAGAGGATACATCAGAATTGGTACAGGTAAACACAGGTTACAAAGCTTTTACAGCAAACAAACAAATACATCAGCTCAAAGTAAAGAACATAAATAATTCTTATGATTACATACAGATGGCGCCGTGACAATGGCTGCAATTCGAAAACCAACATTACATTTTGTTGGTAAAGATGACATTTTTTTTTTTTTTTTTTTTTTTTTTTTTTTTTTTACAAATAATAAAATTATATAAAAAAAAAAATTAGAGTAATTAAAATTAATATTAAGACTAGAGCTGTTTAAGGTTTAAAGGTAGACTATTGAATTAAAATTAAATTGAGATGATGAATATGGCACTGTCATATAGTATGTAGCAATGTTCATTTCTATTAACTAGAGAAACTATAGGAACGGTGAATATGGAATTCTTTATTTTCCACACAAGTTTCCTAAGTTTGTTATCCCTTCCTGCTTGTACGTTACTTGTGTTTTTATTTGTTATTATTTTAATCTATTTGGTAACACATATAATTAGTATGGTATAGATGCTCTTGACAATTTGTTAAATTTATTTTAGTCTAATAAATAAGTGAATGTTAACATTTCAAATTACTATATACATTTAAAAAAATATGAATAATACATTAAATGTTTTATTTAAATGTAAATATTCAATACTCCTTTCATTCATCTAATAAAACGTCTATAAAAAAACTACCACAATCAACAAAAATCAAATTCTAACGTTTCGTTTTTGCAACAACTAAAAGTTTGCGATTCCTAGTACAATATTTTAAAAAGCTTGCCATCTACAAAAAAAAAAAAAAAGCACTCTTATTTTATTAGAATATCATTTGTTTTTCTTAAATTAAACTGGTGATATGCATGCGATAAATTCATAAAAAAAAAAAAAATCAAGTTAATAATATTGGAAAATAAAATTTAAAAAAAATGAGAATTAAAAACAGTTAACAAAAATAACTAATTAAATTAAAAACGTAGGCCAAGTACCTCTGTGCTGTTTTATACACGTACAATTTCAAGTACGCGCAATTTCATTTTTTTTTTTTCTTTTTATTGTATATTGTAGTAAAGTGTTTGAGTCGATATATTTTTCATTGCCATTCATACAAATGAACGGACACATTAACATTGCCGTTTTTAACCGGACAACACACAGCTACCAGAGATTCTCAGCACTACGCAAACTAGCTATCACATTGTAAGAAATATATAGTTCAATTTTCAGATTATTAAATAAAGTGGTAGATATGTGCATAGCATGTTGAATAATAAATGTTTTAATATCTGTTATCTTTAATGGATATTTTTATGAATTAATAATATATATATATATATTGTAAGATAAAAACCTTTATTTTTAATGATAAAGATTACAGGGTTTCCTTTGAAAAGAAAATTAGAAATTATCACTGTCTCAAAAATCTGAAGGGTAGAACTCCGATGACTCTGCTATTTTTAATAGTGGAGCTGATCCCTACTGTCTGGTTTGGATTGCAAGGTAATGGGAATACCGGTTTCGGAGTTCCAATGTTGTTTTAAGAACCATTAAACCTCCACATCTTAAAGTTAATTGAAAATTTCCACAAATGAAGTTGCTTCAGTTATTGAATAAAAATCTTAAAGAAAAAAAAAGACTTTTAAGAAAACATCTCCTCTTCAGAACAATTAAAGAAAGAGATCGAAAAAGCAAAAAGCTATCGGTACAATTAGGTGTCCGTTCATAATGCCCCCCTCCCGAAAAAAAAAAAAATTAATAAAATAATAAAGATTCTATAATTCCTGCAAAAATATAGAAGTAAATGATTAAATTATAATAGTATTACACGGTAAAAAAATTCTAAGGTAGATTTGCTTATAGAAATTTTAAATCGAAATAAAGATAATGAATCTAAAATCTAAAAACAAGTAATAAAAAAAAAAAAAAAAATTTTTTAAGTCAATTCCTACTTTTTTTTTCACTGTATTGCAGAAATTCCTTTATAAATAATTTTCATTCATTTTTTTTAAGGTTATCTGGCGCCTCTATTGGCAGATATATGAAACTTAAAGCTAAAAAAAAAAAAAAACTAAAACTAATGAAAATTTAATTACTGAATCAATATTTGAAAAACTGTATTAACATCCAGTGTCATCCAAAAAAATGTATTTGAACTTGAGTGGATGAATAAAAATTTTATGATCGATTGAAAATTTGAACAAGATATATATAGGGAGAATGTGAGCTAATACTAGAAGGAATTGAAAAAAAGCACAAGTGATTCAGGTTGACACAGGTTACAGGATGCACAAATCAGGGTAAGTACAGGGAGTGCCTTGTTCGCGCAGCGACCAAACCCAACCTGGGCCCTTTGTCAGTTATAAAAAATATAAAAAATATATTTAAAAAATTTAAACAAATAAGCAGATCAAAGCAAATAACATAAATAAATTTTAAATTTTCAAATAGATGGCGCCACATGAGGACAAAGGCTACATTTCCTAAACCAAACATTACGTTTGGTTAATGATGTTTTATAATTTTTTTACAAAGTTATAAAAATCAAGAATTGAAATTAAGACCAGAGCTATTAAAAGTTTAAAGATAGACTATTGATTTAAAATTAAATGGAGATTACGTTAGGAGATAAATTAAGTTCAAATAAATTAAAAATTAAATAAAATTTAACCAAAAACAAAAAATTTAAGAGTTTGATAGCCAGTTGATTAATTAGGGTTGCACATCGCAGCAATTAATTAAAAGTTTAAAAGCCAAAGATCGGATCGGCAAGAATTGAGTAGGACTAAACTATACGAAAATGATTATGAGCTATGTGAAATTCATTTTATGCCATGACTTATATGGATTTTTAAACGCATAATTAAAATTTATTATTAGTAGCAAATTGTTTGTTTAGTTTTCGAATTAAATAATCTATGCTGTACAAATATATACGAGAACGTTTTAATTAACTTATTATGATTCTTATTTGCTATAAATAATTGTTTCGTCACAGTTAAAAGGACACATTTTGCTTTAATTTTAATTGGTCTGATGTGAAAAACTAATTTATTTGTTCACATCAGACAAATATTGAATTGATTTTTGCTAATGTCATTTTTTTATTTTAAATTCATAATCTTTATTTCGATTTAAAATTTCTTTAAGCAAATCTACGTTACAAAATTTTTTTATCATGTAATACTATTATAATTTTATCATTTACTTCCAATATTTTTTAATAATTTTGCAGGAATTATAGAAACTTCATTATTTAAAAAATGCTTTATAATCAGTTATTAATAATTTCTGTTACATTATAACGAATTCGTCTTATTGGCATTTAATTTCATCATACCGATACATTTTAATGAAGAAATATTATTTTTAAATTGTGGATGGAAATTTTAATGGAATTCATAATGAATTAATAAAAAGAATTAGAAAATAATCTATAAATAAAATCCACACATCATTTCAGTTTCTAAATTATTATTTGAGCTCGTTTTTCTAACTTTTCTAATAAATGGTTTTATTTTAATGAAATATTTTTAAAGATAAAACAACCAACTTGTTTTTTAAATACATTAGGACAAACAATTTAATTTTAAAGATATAGATGATAAATTAATATTTTCAATCAATGAGTAAATTTAAAGCATGCTTTACTTTCCTGAGCCTGTCAAAGAATGTTCTTTAACTTTTTATCCTAATATTCTTTTAACTTTTCTTGAAATCACTCTAAAGGCTTCTACAATTATTACAGTAACAATAATGTGAGAAATTCAAGTATGTAAAAGTTATATATAAATTTATTAACACTAAAATGTATAATCTTTATAAATATCTAAGTATGTTATAGATGATTAATTTTAAAATAAAACATTTGAATTATATCAAAAATATTAAGTTATATTAAAAAGGATAAATTAAGTAAAGAAATAAATTCGCTAATACATTATAATATGTTAAAATTTGTGATCTTGTTTAAGTACAAGCATGTTCTTTGTGATGACGAGAGAGAACGTTTGGAGCCATTGATGAAGAAACACGGTGTGGGATCTTGCTTTGCGAATACGATTACGGAAGGACAGTGTATCAATTGATTTGTGGAAGAGGCACAGGGGGCCCTGGGTACTAAAGTACAGGTGATTATAATTAAAGTCCCACTTTTAAAAATGCTGTAAAAAAAGAACCACTTGTTACAATGAATTCAAATTCGAACTGAAGATACTTGAAGAAGGTACGGCATCAAAAGTTCCAAAGTGTATTAATAGATGGCGCTGTAAGCGGCATAAAGAAAGTGAATTTGGCTACCAGTGATATTTTTGGATCAAAATTACAACTTGGCATGAGTTGCACATTAAACCAACTGTAGTATTCAATGTGCTTGACTGTTTCGATTTTTTGAAGGAAAAAAAAATCATTTTCAAGTCATTCAACAGTTATGTCACTGTGAGTGGAAAGCCCATCCACCACGGCAAGTCATACCGAATTGGATGGGAAAATCGGTGGGACTTTTTTTTTTTTTTGATGCCGTACCGTTTCCCCATCTTCGAGTGTCTTCAGTTCAAATTTAAACTTGTGATGGAATGTTTTTTTTTTTTTTTTTTACAGCATTTCCAAAGTGGGACTTTAATTATAATCACCCTACATTGTACTCTGTAATAATTAATATATAAAAAGTACACTGTGATATTATTGTAAATAATATACTATAAATCGAGTGCATTAGAGGGAAAGTGTTTTCATGCACCAGATGCTTACAACATTGAGTTACATGACGTAACTATTCGCAAGGAAGCGACAACAAATATTAGTGAAAATTTGAAAAAAAAAAAAAAAAATATCTTGCTCCAACTTCATTAAAAGATGAATATTAATTACTGTAAAACAAATATATATTTATTTGTAATCTCCTCAGAATTTATAAATCAAGATTTGTTTTTCTGTGTCTTTTCTAGCAAAATATATTACAATACTTATAGTAATTATATACTGGACATATTTCATTTTTATTCTAATTTTGACTCATTCCATGAATATTTTAGTAAATTTAAATTAGGGAATTTAGCTATTGCTAAATTGCTACATAGAAAAATAAATAAGTAAAAAATTCTTTCATACTCCTATCAGGTGCATTGGATCATTCTTTAATTGAAATATTCTACAATTTGCAAATTTAAATCATAGCAAATACCTGTACTATTTTATTCTAATATATTTAACTATTAAAAAATGCTTATTATTCTTTTAATTAAGATAAGTTTTTCAATTTTAAACTCAACAACCAGTTCTCAAACTATTATAATGTCAAAGTAGAAATAAAATTTTTTGTTTTATGCAAAAACTCTTCATAAAATTTATACATAATATTTACTCTTATTTTTGAATAAAACTATTTTCTCAAAATCAAAATCGTTTTTCTCATCTTTTTCATAAAATTATGTGTATATTCCTAATTTGCTAAGGGTTATTGATTTTATTCTTGAACTTTGATAAGAAATCCTTTAGTTTGATTAATTATATTGACAGCAGATTAAACATGTACAGATTTACTAATCTGTTCTAAAAACATAGGTATAAATATATTTGATTTTTGTCTCCTTTTTTATCAAAAATAGATCAAGTATTTTGGACTCAACTCATTTGTACATAACGATTTTAAAGGTTTATTTCAAATACTTTCAATAGAATTACAATTTCTGTGTTAATAGTCAATATACTTTACCAAAATTAAAAAATTTCAAAATAACTTTTTTTGTGTTTTTGTGAGATATAACATGTAAAGAGAAATTTCATATAAAAAACATTGCAATTTGAAAT